>JAMZAV010003460.1:0-91531 GCA_024449915.1 Sweltsa coloradensis
AAAAAATTTACTTTCCTCAACTTTTTTTACCAAATTACCTAATTTTGCGCGTATATCGCAATTAAGCAAGTTTATCGCGTTTGAAGCCGTTTATGGCGAAAAATCGCGAAAATAAAGTTACCTTTAAACTCACCCATTTTAAATAAATAAAATAAATAAAAGATACCCACTCAGTTATTTAACTGATTTTCAGTGGGGGACTTTAAATCAAAGCGACCAAGCCAACCCTGCAGGCCCCGACGCAATCGACGAGTGAGCGATAACCAACCAAAGATCGATATTTTTAATAGGAAAATATAGCAATCAGTGGTATGGACAGTGCGAACACCCGCGAATCAACGCCAGAATCAACAAGGCCGATTCAGAACAACTCTGAAATTTATTATGTGCTTCGTTGCTAGGACGGCTCCAAAGTCACCGTTTACAAACTCCTAAGACAAGAACTGATGGACTGAAGTCCAAATCAGAAGTTAAAAAACTTCTGACTTTAGCGGGAATCGAACCCTGGACCTTCTGCATTGGAAGCAGATACGCTAACCACAAGACCAACGAGCCACACAACAAGACCAACGAGCCAGTAAAGTAAAAGGTCGAGAAAAGTGAAAAAATATATGAAAAATGCCATTCTTATTTTTGTCGCTTTTTGGATGAGCGAAGCGAAGGCTTCAATTTCACCGACCCCCCAAAAAATTTAACTCTTTTTTTTTTTTTTTTGTCGTCCGCTCTCTACCAGGCAAACGGCATATCCGATTTTGATGAAAATTGGAGGGGACCTTCGAAATCTCTGAACTTAGACTTGCTACGTTTTTGGGTACAATCGAAGAAATATTTCTCATGAATATCGTACTTTTACGATTTTTTTCGATTTTTAGTGCGATATTTTCGTGACATTTGGGCCGATTGTGACCAAACGGGTGGGGCTACAACGTTCATATTTCACATGGACATTAAGGTAATGGTGATGTATTGCTTTCTGAAAGAAAAAGTTAGCCAGAATCTATAGAAATTAAAGCTTTTAATATAAGTTTTTTGATTTTTTGGGCGATATTTTCGTGCCATTTGGGCCAATTCTGTCCAAACGGGTGGGCCTACAACGTTCATATTATACATGGACATTAAGGTTATGGTTATGTAGTACCTTTTGAAAGAAAAAGTTAACCAGAATCCATAGAAATAAAGCTTTTAATATAAGTTTTTTACGGTAAATAATACCGATTGACAGGTAACAATAGAAACTTGACAACAATCATCTACAATGCGTAGGCAGCAAAACAAAGCACTTGCAAAAGTAAAGATATCCCACGCAAACTTAAAACTTAAAAAAGCTCATCCATCAATGCGGCGGGACTTTAGCGTTTTCCTAGTATAGTTAATGCTTTAAAGCACCATCTCTAATCATGATACAGGTATCTTGATCTATGGGGTAATTCCATGTCAAATCAACGAACAAAATCGGCACATCTACTCAAAACCCCCAAAAAATTGTTGTACATATCTCTTTCAGTTTTTGAATTGCGGGTGGCTCAAAAACTCAAATTTGGGTGCACCGACCAATTACCAAAAATTCCAAAATCTATACTATCTAAAAGCTAACTTAAAAAAATTAAGGTCTTTGACAAGCCTTCTAAAAAATGTCTAGTTTCATACTCTTGTAAACATATTATGGTGCCAAGATAAAAGCAATGCTATTTTTCAAATTTAAATTCCCTAAAAAGTAAAAAAAAAAAAAAATAACAAATAGGTTTTGATGTTTACAGTTTTGTACATGTGCAAACAAAATTATAGTGGGCACGCAATGCCAATAAGTTTAGGAGATATCATTTTATTATTGTAGTAATGTGCATAATATGTGAACATACATTGTTTTCCTAGCTCCAAGAAAAAGCAATTAGACTAGGGCAATAAGCAGCACACAAAAAGTGTATATCTTTACATGATTCCATTTTTATGGCCTTGATATAATATTGTCACGCATAGCTAATTAAGCCCTTTGGCTGAGGGTGGTGATCGCCAAATGAGTGTTTAAGTGGGGGCGTAGCGTAACTCTTTAGGCTTAAATAGCTAGCACGGACCAGAGATCGTGGGTAGGTGGGTTCATGAGGGGGATGTAGACACAGTAATTAGACGTGATTCCACTTAAGAGACCAGCACTGTATTAAAGATGAACATAATAACCCTCCTATTCTGGCCTAGGATCGAACCTACGAGTTCCGTCTGGCAGACCGTGGGTTCATACCTCTACTGACTCTATGACTTACTAATGGGTGTGCATGGCTTACCGAATGCTTGTGGTTCCTGGTATGTGGTTTAGACTGGCCCCCTCCGACACCCTGATGTCGAACCCGGGCGATGTCTTCTCACTTCACCTCTTCCGATGGCTAATCCTTGTTCTGGTTCTTCATTCGGCAATCCTCACTTAGAACTCTTCCAGGACATTTGTGGTTCACGTTGCGGTTGTTGTTGCCCTGTCCTGACCTCCTCCGTCAACGGTTGTCGCTCGTCTCCCTGTTCTCCACGCACGTCTCTACGTACCTCAGCACTCTTCCGTTCAGTGCACTTAATCAAAGTCCGATTTACTTGCACTATTTAGTTGTGCAATCTTAAGTATTCAGCGTTTATGTCGGTCGATTCCCTTCCAGTATTGCGACTAAAAGAGCCACACCGGAAAGTAACTAGACGTCTTGACCCTTAATGAACTCACGTCGGTATGTTCTCTGATAGGATTCCGAAATGTTATGGACCTCGAGATAATTAGTATTAAGTCAACATGTACTCTACAGGACATGACATCCCTCTCTCCGGGGGTGAAAACGCCCCCGTTTTCGTTCCTCCATCCTGAATGAGCTTCGCTTATTCTTCATTGAAATCCACTAAGTATTCGATGTCATAGATTTATAAACTGGCCATATGCATTCAGAGTCCGGCTCCTACTTCCGATTTATAGTTTCACCTTTACAAACGCAACTAGTAGATAAGTCCTTCTTCCTTTGTCTTGGCCGAAAGATCTCTTCTGTCTTGGCAAAGATTCACTTCATTCGGCGCCACATCCTCTCCAAAGAACCAGTGAAACCAACATACCAGGACCCCTAAGCTGAAAATCCTAGTTTAAGAAAGAAAAAAAAACAAAGAAATCCCACGTTTTCCGGACGAAACTCATAACCTCGCCTTTGGCATGTACATCCAGGTACTAATATAAAAGACGTGACTCTACGACAGTCAAACCTTCCTAATCAAATCTATAATTCCTGTGAATTAGGAATCAAATAATTTTAACCTGTAAATCCCTATATCTTAGTCTGTTCACAAACAATAACAAAAAACACAAGTATAAATTAGCTAATTATTTGTTTGTGCGTAATTCAAAACGAAAACAATAAGTAGGCACATTAAGATTTACTGTCCAAGATCCCTAAGTAAAAACATTTGGAATTCCTGGTAAATTCCTCGATTTTCAACATCAAAATTAATTTGCCAGTGTGGTCCCGACATTGTGACTAAACGAGCCGGACACTTCTCCGTCGTCTGTCAGAATCGCAGGCATGTACTGCTTTCCCTTCCTCCACCCGATATCCATTCGAGTGAGCGGGGCGCGTCAACTGTAACATAAATAAAAAACGAACAGCCATTTGCGTACTACAACAAACCCACGTGCCATCACTTGACAGCCCGCCCGTTTACAACAAGAAACAGCTGACGCATTACATTACATTACTGCCGTAACTCGGCTCGCGAGCTTAACGTAATCAGCAAAAATATTTTATAATCTCAATTCACAGACCAAAACAATGAATTTACAATTAACAATTATGCAAAACTTTTTGAAACATATAACCAGATTAAATTTACTGGTTCTGATTGATTTAACAAAAAAAATCATTAATTGAAATAAAACATTACTAATTTATATAATAAACAATATAACTTATAAATTACTAAACAACAACATAACTTGTTACTTGTTAATACAGCCATGCTCACCGTCACCAGAGTCAGGTAAGAACCCACGTCAACTTTGTTTACATAAGATCTTGAATGTGCAACTTCTGCCGCATCGACAAAACCAAACAATTAATTAATTGCTGCAGACCCATTAGAAGACTCGATGTTCATTCACATGCCTGTGCCTCACTCAGAAGGCTTTGACCGACAATTACTAGCTCAGCATAATTCATAGGCCGACTATTGACACTGAGAAAAAACATAGTCACATCTGCTAATATAGACCTCACAAATGAAATTACAATCAGTATAACTACGAAGAATTATGTCCATGGCATAACTATGCACTAAGGACTGTGACACCACCCTTGGTTCCTCCACCCTTAAAGGCAAGTGCAAATGAGACGGCATTTCCACCCCATTTGAACCCAATAGCGAATTGTACAGCACTGCTTCCACTCCTTTTGAACTTAAGAGATAATGGTACGTCAGTGCCACCACTTCCCATACTAGGGTATGACACCCCTTTGGCGCTCCCCTTAACCAATGCTGCGTAAGACAAGGATGTCCCACTACTCTCCACAATAGGGCAAACAACCACATCTGGTTCCTTCCTATCCTCACAAGACGTAGCCACTGTTGTACTTCCGCCCTCGTCACCACGAAGCGAAACCACCACTTCATCCCCTACGTACTCATCGACCTTAGGCAGTGAAGTACTACTCTCTTCACCTAGCAGTGACATTCCCAAGGCATCTCCTACTTCTTCATGAACGGTAGACAGCGAAGAACTACCCTCTTCACCTAGCAGTGACATCCCCAAGGCATCCCCTACTTCGTCATGAACGGTAGACAGCGAAGAACTACCCTCTTCACCTAGCAGTGACATCCCCAAGGCATCCCCTATATCCACGTGAGCGGTTCCACTACCCTCCTCATTACTATTAGACAACAAAACATCCCCTATATCCTCGTGAGTAGTAGATACCATAGAACAACCATCCTCAATCTTAGAACTAAAAACCTTAGAAATTACCTTGTCACTGCTATAAGTAGCCACCGAAATGTCACTACCCTTAACCGCAGGACACAAAACCTTAGAAAATACCTTGTCATTGCCATTAGCTGTCACCGAAACGTCACTACCCTTAATCACAGGGCACAAAACCTTAGAAATAACCTCATTATTACAAACGGTCGACAACTCAGTGCTACTACTTTCCACTACAGGGCGCTCCAACGGTGTAAACGGCACAGAAGATGGACACAAAACCTTAGAAAATACCTTTTTATTGCTGTTAATCGTCACCGGAGAGTCACTACTACTCGTAACCACAGGACACAAAACCTTAGAAATTACCTCATTATTACAAACGGTCGACAACTCAGTGCTACTACTTTCCACTACAGGGCGCTCCAACGGTGTAAACGGCACAGAAGATGGTATCTGTTCCCCCGAGACAACAACAGGTGCTCCTCGACGAGCCTCGAACGCTAGCTTGACACAGTCCCTCTTAAAATGACCCTGTTCTCGACAATAAAAACAAACTACCCTTCTGTCAAAATCACGCTGAGGAGATCGGTGGACAATACCTTCCTGACCCCTGGGTCCCTGTATCTCACCGCACATAACCCTCGAATCGTTATCCGACAAATTTGCATTTTGACAATTACTATCACTCCCTAGATCCTTAAATTCTTCCCTTAAATTTTCCGTCCTCCGATCTAACTGAATGACTGGTTCTTTTGAAGGCTTCACTACCAGGTGGTCCATTCCCAAACGAGACATTAAAAGATCAAATTCCTCTTTGTTCAATCTCTCCACCTGCTGTATTATGTCCAACAAATCATCATAATCCGTACACGAAAATTTCACCAGCAATTTTTGGACCTCCGGCAAAAGACCTTTAAAACACCACCTAGCTCTTTCCAGACCCGTCATCTGTGGATCCACCTTAGCACACAGCCGACCCTTATCAAGAACATAGGCTGACGCTTCCTCCCCTTTCCGCTGGACCCTTGCAACCATTCGTAACACCCAATTACTCCAAGTGCTATGTGGCATAAGACTACTGCCCTGGTATACCTGACTATCACCCTGGTACATCTGATTACCACCTTGGTATATCTTATTACCACCCTGATACATCTGAGTACTACCTTGGCCCATCTGACCCACAGGCTGCTGTCCTGAAGCAACCCCCTGCTGCATTGGCATATTAGAGGGAATAGACGCGGGAAAAGATACCGGCTGCATTTGAGGACCTTGTTGATAGCCACCTTGCTGAAATGCCACTGCGGGCCCCATAGCCCCCTGCTGAAATGCGCTAGTTGCCCCCATAGCCCCCTGTTGGAATACATTATTGGCCCCCATAGCCCCCTGTTGGAATGCATTAGCGGACCCCACAGCCCCCTGTTGAAATTGAGGATAAGAGTGAAAGCCCCCTTGCTGTGATTGAGGGTAGACTGAAACTACCCTGTTGACTAAGAGTGCTCCCTGGACTCGAACACGGAACCTGTTGGTCGACAATACTCTGATGATGAGTATCCTCCCGGTAAACACCCCACCATTTAATAAAACTAGCCTTGAGCACCGACCACTCTAATTTTGGACGTTCCCCAACCCCATCAAACGGTTTCCGACTATGTTCCGACGTCTTATAGAGATACCATTCATTTTGACTACCTGTCAAAAAGAAATCTAAAAGATCTACCTTTTTATCATCTGACCAGCCATTTATAGACGCCGCTGCTTCATAAGTTTTTATCCAAATCTCCGCATCCCTCCCCTCTCGATACTTCTCAGGTAAGATCTGTGTACGTACTAACTTCATGCTGAGCTTGCAGTTCACCGGACACGGAAAGCTTGGTCGCCGAGACAATAGGCACGCCAGCCGCCACCTACTTACGCAGGCGCGCTAACGCCCGGACACCCACAGAGTATCTATCTACTCCCATCAAAACAACCCACCAAAACCCATTTTGTACACAGTACACAAAAATGCAACTATACAAATCCGGCGCCATCACCATGTCACGCATAGCTAATTAAGCCCTTTGGCTGAGGGTGGTGATCGCCAAATGAGTGTTTAAGTGGGGGCGTAGCGTAACTCTTTAGGCTTAAATAGCTAGCACGGACCAGAGATCGTGGGTAGGTGGGTTCATGAGGGGGATGTAGTCACAGTAATTAGACGTGATTCCACTTAAGAGACCAGCACTGTATTAAAGATGAACATAATAACCCTCCTATTCTGGCCTAGGATCGAACCTACGAGTTCCGTCTGGCAGACCGTGGGTTCATACCTCTACTGACTCTATGACTTACTAATGGGTGTGCATGGCTTACCGAATGCTTGTGGTTCCTGGTATGTGGTTTAGACTGGCCCCCTCCGACACCCTGATGTCGAACCCGGGCGATGTCTTCTCACTTCACCTCTTCCGATGGCTAATCCTTGTTCTGGTTCTTCATTCGGCAATCCTCACTTAGAACTCTTCCAGGACATTTGTGGTTCACGTTGCGGTTGTTGTTGCCCTGTCCTGACCTCCTCCGTCAACGGTTGTTGCTCGTCTCCCTGTTCTCCACGCACGTCTCTACGTACCTCAGCACTCTTCTGTTCAGTGCACTTAATCAAAGTCCGATTTACTTGCACTATTTAGTTGTGCAATCTTAAGTATTCAGCGTTTATGTCGGTCGATTCCCTTCCAGTATTGCGACTAAAAGAGCCACACCGGAAAGTAACTAGACGTCTTGACCCTTAATGAACTCACGTCGGTATGTTCTCTGATTGGATTCCGAAATGTAATGGACCTCGAGATAATTAGTATTAAGTCAACATGTACTCTACAGGACATGACAATATGTATCATACTCATAAATTACAAGGCATACATGCAAGTTGATATTGGTAAAAAGCTCCATTACCTTGCCAAGGTCTCGAATATCTACAGGATCATTGTTGTTTGAGTGGAAAGGAGAAAAACCACCATAATGAGTGTTATGGAGCTAAAAATTCTGAAATACCTGAATTATAAAACTGAAGGAAATATTTACAACTCCAGTTTTGGTGTTGAAGAATATCATTTTCTTAGTTGCACTTTTAGCCTCCTCGGGAGTCAGTGTGTACACTTGACCAGTTCTGGTCTGCGGATTGATTGTAGTAAGAATACTATCTGCATTTACTGTCAAAATGTCAGCTGGAGATGGACATGTGATTGATGGACTAGGGCCATTCTTTGAAGAAGCTTAGTTTCACCAAGTTCTTCTGGGAGTCAAGTGTCGAGAACACAAGCTGGATACGAAAATCCATTGTACAAACAAGTAACAAAACCCCTAATGTCTTCAAACTTCACCTGATCTTTAACAGCACAAACAGTTTCTTCCGTAAAAAACAATGATGAAGAATGAACTTTTGTTAAAACTTTGTTTTTGGGAATTGGCTTCATGTAGTGAAGGTTCTGGGTGCCAGTAATTGGTCGAGACACAGAAAAACGATCTTCTAGTAACTTTTCTTCCTCAGCATGCTCCTTATTTAAGCAAAATAGCTTCAATGTTTCCTGCACACCAATCGAAAAGTTGCCGTGGTATGATCTAGGACTTATATGGCCGTTGAAGACTCGCTCGAGCAGCCAACCTCTTCACTGTTCCTCCAACGCCGTTACATGCTCCTCTTCCGTGGGATGTTGCCAAAAAATGCCAAATAGCTTTAACTCCACCAAAGTCTTCTTTATGGTAACACAAATTGCTAAAGTTTTTCCTATTTTTGTATTGTGCAGCAGCACCATCTGAGAAGTACTGAATCCACTTGGGCACTTGCTCAAACTTTTCAGTGAGAAAGCCAATCATCTTCGGCAGAAACAAATGAACTACAATAGTATTGTGATGAAGGCATTTGGAGATTATACCAAAGCTTACATGCTTTAAAATGCCTTCTTCTGCATAGTATGCCTGATGCCACAAAAGGATGGATTGTAGCAGAATAATTATTCCAATGGAATCCTTGTGCTTCATCTTGCAGAACAAAGGAGTAATTTTCATCAAAATTGCAAACCACTAAAAATTCTCCAGGTTGTAAAGTGGCCTTCAGCACGCTTTGAAAAGTTGACTGTTGGATGGCAATGAAGGAGTGGCAAAGTAGAACCGTAAGTTTATCTGCAAAACTTGCCAAAAAGTCATCTGTATCCATAGTTGTTGTTTCAAGAGTGCACCGGTCAACGGAGACCCAATGCATGAAAGTTACGTTCTCAATCGAATTCTTGTCGAAGAGTGTAATTAGGCGATCTTTAAGTGGGTCAGTTTCCAGGACAAGACTTACATTTATTTAAAAAACAATCCTGTGACGGAGGATTGCAAATCATCTCAGAGAGGCACTTCTGGTAGGTCTTGAGTGTCCACTGTCATCTCATGGGTCTCACCAACATCATCTAGGTCCTATGCCCTGTAAATGATAGGACATCGGCTCTTGATATAATAGAAATACAGGAAAATCAGATTTCAAAAGAAACTTTAGTGGAGCAGGTAAATGTTATTTAACAGTTAATTAAACTTTTAACACTGCTCGTAGGTGGGATTTTTTTTTATTTAATTAAAAAAGCCTAGTTGATTGTACAGGATGTGAGCAGTAGGCCCTGAAATGAACACTGGCATTAGGTAAAGTCTAGTTCTCTTGTGAAGACGCCATCATGCCATCATGTTCAAGTTTGCAATCTGCATTTGCATTATATAACATTACAGCAATTGTGTTTCTCCACTTCCAGGTGCATGGGCATGGGCATGAGGATGATGATGAGGAGGATCACAACGTCACGGTCAAGTTTGAGACGCTTCGTGCAATGGAGCAGGCAGAGGCAATCGATATTGACGCCCACAACATGTCTGATAGGGTAAGAGCATTGCATCTTTATTTGTTTGTGTGCAGAGCTCCATTCTCTCCGAGTTTAATGATTTAATTCTCATCAAAAATGCCCTGTTTTATTTTGGAGATTTTTTTTTACATTGATAAATAATAAACTTTAGCTTAGTCAATCAAATTAAGCTCTAATAACAATCAGTTCACTAGCATGTATAATTCATAATCTTATCACCAATTAAACCACCAGTTATATTTAGTTATTTGCCAGTCAGTTGACGAGGTGTTCCGCTTTAAAACTTGGCACCGGAGGTATATTTCTCGTTTTAATGTTCAGTTTTAAAACAACTGTAAGTCATCTAATCTTGAACCGGTCACTAATCTTCGTCATCATTCAAACTATGAGTGACGGGTGTGGTCATTCCATGTCAAATCAACCAAGACGAGCAGAAAATAAAACTTGAGTCTTGACCATCTCCGATTTTTGTGAAACTTGGCAAATCTACTCTTATTAACATGTAGATTGATCGGGGAAATCGCTTAATGATGATGATCAATGATCGCTCAAAAACTCAAATTTGGCGACGCCATGCCTGAATTGGTAACTTTTAAACCGCTGGACGTAAAAGGCTATTTATTATTTTGATTAAAGAGTTTTTATTGGCAATTTAATTTATATTATTTACTACAATTCAGAAATTAAACTAGGAAAACGCTTAAGTCCCGCCGCGTTGATGGATGAGCGTAATTTTTTTAAAACGAAAAAAGCGTAAAATTGTGATTTTTTTAATAGATCATTTTTCGATTACGCTCAAATTTCCACGAGAAATATAAACTCATAAAATTAAAGTTCTGTGAAAAAATCATTACAATCGGATAAGCATGTAGGTTTATTCGTCGAAGAAATGTTAAAAATTGAAAAGAATCGTTTAAAATTGCGATTATCATGAGAATAATTTTTCGATTGCGCTCAATTTCACACGAATATATTAATTCATAAAATTTTAAGGTTCGGGAAAAAATCAATACAATGGAATAAAGCATGTAGGTGTTATAAGTCGAAGAATGTTTTAAAATTTAAAAATCGTAAAATTGCGATTTTTATAAGAATAAATTTTTGATTGCGCTCAAATTTCACACGAATATATTAATTCATAAAATTAAGGTTCTGTGAAAAAATCATTACAATCGGATAAGCATGTAGATGTTATAGGGCGAAAAATTTTTTTAAAAATCGAAAAAAAAATCGTAAAATTGCGATTCTCATGAAAAAAAATTTTTTGATCGATTTTTCCCCCCGTGCAGTTCTTCGTTCAGAGATTTCACAGACCTCCATAAAATTTCATCGCAAATTGGGGTATTGGTTTAGCCGAATCGTGTTCACAGACACACAAAAATACAAAAAAAAGAAAAAGAAAGAAAAAAAAAAAAAAAAAAAAAACATTCCGGATTTTTTTCTCCAGTGTAGTGAAAAGGAATCTTCGCTTCGCTCGCTACGCTCGCTAAGCTCCATCCCAAAAAGGGGCCCCCCCAACCGTGAATCGAACCACGGATCTCCCGCATTCCAGACAGGCGTCTTAACCACTAGACCATCAGGACGGGTACATTTTAAGCTCTGAATTGTAGTTGCATTATACATCTGAATGGAAACAGTCAGAGTCGGGAAACATTCCCGACTAAACAAATCGAGAAATAAACCCTCGCTCATACCTGCGTAAGGTAATGACATTATAATTAATGTTTGGTGGTCAGTTCAAAGGCAGCAGATATTCGTTGCAGTACTGTTCCATCCATTCAGATGTATAATGCAACTACAATTCAGAGCTTAAAATGTACCCGTCCTGATGGTCTAGTAGTTAAGACGCCTGTCTGGAATGCGGGAGATCCGTGGTTCGATTCCCGGTTGGGGCGGACTTTTTAATTTCTGAATTGTAGTAAATAATATCAATTACACCTACGGGAGTGTTTCCCGACTAAACAAATCGAGAAATTTAATTATATGTATTTGAATGCATTTCTGACAACCCTCGACAAATCAACTACAGTAGTACACTCGCATTGTGTAATATCCACTTGCAATGACGTGGCGTGGGCAAACCGGGCTCTGGGGTGACGCCCCAGCCGCCGAAGACAAATCCGTCGGAGGCGGAAAATTTTTGGGGTTCAGTCTGTATTATGTTTGATAGCCTAAAAAGCGATTTGGGGCGACATCTATCATAAATAATGATTAAAAGAATGACAATATTGCATTACCAACTCCTTACTTAGGAGTTCCATCCTCGATCAGTGTGAAGTAGGCCTGGCTGTAAGGACCGCGGCGCTAGGCCCTCCTAGGACCTGGCTTACAGTCTAGCACTGCGAGTTCAAATAGGCCTACCATCTGCTGGATTTACGTCTATGTTTTCTAGAGGATGGGCAAAATCACTGTTTTTTATAATTATCATCATCATTATCTGTTGCCACGTCCAACTCTGCGTTGGGTCGGCATTGAAGACAGGCCTCTCCATCTTCTTCTGTCCTGCCACCACTCCTCTTCTTCCACCACATTCCACTCTCCTCCCCGCTGTTCTACATCTTTTCTCACACTATTCAGCCAGGGTTGCCGTTTTTACGGATTTTATCCGTTTTAACGGATTTTGAGGGTGCAAAACGGATACACGGATTTTTAGTCCAATTTACGGATTTAAAAAAAAAAAAAAAAAAAATTGTTTTACGCCGTTTTTAACTAGGGCTGGTCAAAAAATCTATATTTCAATGCGATATTGATAAGTGGGAATCTTTTCGATGTATAAATATCAAAATTTACACCAAAAATGTAAAATTTCGGAATTTTGGTGGAGGTGCCGGGTAGGTAGTCTAAATTAAATTAACCTGGCTGGTGCATATGGTGGAGGTGCCGGTTCATAACACGCGGTTGTGAGATCGTAAAAATAGGCATTTATGGTGATACCTTATCATTCTATCAACCCTATTTGGCCTCGAATCATTTTTTTCCCGATTGATTCGTGGCCTACAGGTTGGCTTGGTTGCTTTGATTTACTGTGTCCCACTGAAAATCAGTTATATAACTGAGTGGGTAGACTCTTTATACATTTAAAAAAAAAATTATTTATTAAAAATAGGCCTACCTACTCTATAAAAAAATTATATATTCAATTTTTTTACAACAATTACATTATGATATATCGATATCGTATTGAAATTGGTACATTTAGGCATTTTAAGGATTTTTAAGGATTTGGGTGTTTCATTTAAGGATTTCTAAGGATTTTTGATCTGCTCAAACAGGATTTTTATTTTTTCTTGGTGGCAACCCTGTATTCAGCCATTGTTTTCGTGGTCTGCCCCTTGGTCTCCTACCTGGAATTTCCAATTCCATAATCCTTCTCGGTAATCTTGATCTTTCCATTCTCTTGACATGTCGGAACCACTTTAATCTTCTCTCTCCAATTCGCTCCATTAAATTCCTCACGCCTACTTGATCTCGGATATCCTCATTCCGTATTCGGTCCCATCTAGTCTTACCTACAATGCTTCTCAAAAACTTCATATCTACAGCCTGCACAAGACTCTCCTCCACTGCTGTCATATTCCAAGTCTGTGTGTAGGTCTGGTAGATGATAACCTTGCACTTCTTTGGTACTTCTCTGTTCCATATGAGATCTCGGATAGATTGGAATAACCCAACAGCTTGCTGTGTCCTTCTTCCTATCTCTGGTTGAATCCTTCCATCGCATGCTACTATACTCCCCACGTACTTGAAATTTTCCACTTGCTTCAAAATCTGTCCTCCTAGTAGAATCCTGACATTCTTCGCTTTATCTCGTATCATCAGCATTGTTTCACTCTTGCCACTTCCAAACACCAGTCCATATTCTCCTGCCACCACACTCCACACATCAACTTGAGATTGCACCTCCTCTTCATCCTCTCCCCACACCAAAAGATCATCTGCAAATAACATTATTTTCATACATTCTTCCCCGATTCTCTCTGCAACTTTCCTAGTGATTTCGTCCATGACAATAATGATTATTGATTAATGAACAATAGTGGAGACAGTACACTTCCTTGTTTTAACCCACTCCTAATGTCAAACCACCTCTTGTCTTTACAGCACTTCTAGATATCGATATTTTATAATAATAATAAAAATTAAAAACTACTTTCGTTTATTGTGATTCACAAAACTAAATCCTATATCGTAGTAGGCCCTACTCTGATTCCAACCTAGCTGATGACATTTGCGAGATGCTTAACGAGTTTCACGATTTCATTATTATTTCTTAACTAATATAAAACACTTATTATCAGGAGGATGTTGCACGGGATCTAGGGTTGTCGGTGGATTCTCATATTTCTTTCCAATAACGACAGATGAAGTTAATAACATAACTAAAATGGTTTCGTCTTTCGGCATTTGCGTTGATTTTACGCCTAGGTTAGGCGTCTCCATAAAGGGCGTCTCTTTGTTACGTGCATTGTTGGTAGCCTGGAACATGACCTTGACTTCTTGATAGTTTGTTTTTGGTGAGTGGTTGGTAACCCGCTATGGTCGGGGTAAAGTTGTGCATCAGGATGCGCGGTAGTTGTATTGCAGGCGCGGCGATTCAAATGCTAGACCGTAAAAATAGCGTCGTCCGATGATGAGTTATCTGTGAGTGTCAATTTCCCAACTCGCAAGCAACAAATTTCCACTCGCAAATTGCGAGCTTGCAATTCAAATTTACCGTAATTAATTTCTTTGAAAAATAAAAATGGAAGGTAAAAACTGACACTTATCACACATTTGGTTTACTATGACCCTGTGATATATTATCATGATCCCAATGCCATACCATTTTAATTTTTTTGTACCGGTACACTAAAAAACATCTAGCCTATGCAAAAACATATTTTTTTTAAATAGCCTGCTATTTCTTGTAGGGTAGGTTAAAAACCAATTTAGATTTTTTACATGATTTCACAATCAGGAATGCATTCAAATAACCTACATATAAATTAAATTGGAAATGGTCTAGTTGATTTGACATGGAATTACCCGGGGGAAGAAAATGTGCTACCTAATATTCTGAAATCTCATGCAAGCTGTCTGTTGGTAAATAAGCACATCAGTCAATGGTTGTTTTATTGGGATTTGAAATGTATCAGATTTTTGTGCTTGACATGTTTCACGTAAAAGCATACTTTATTCACCGTATTACTAGCATTAACTTTGTGTTTCAGAACATTGGCGATGCAGATCACACCATGCACACAATGATGATAACTCCGGAACTCCTCGGCTTGATTCCTTCCTCGTCCGGCCACTCTGGTGAGCAAACGTTGAGCTGTGCGTGAGTGCGTAGCCTAGGCGTTGTTCTAAGCGTGTGCTGTGTTGTGTGCAGACGTGAGCAGCGACGCAGGCAAGTGCAACATCCCCAAGTCCTGGACGCAGGAGGACATGGAGCTCGCTCTTGATGCCCTGCGGAACCACAACATGAGCCTGACCAAGGCGTCGGCAACGTACGGCATTCCTTCCACCACCCTGTGGCAGCGAGCACACCGCCTTGGCATCGATACACCCAAGAAGGAAGGGCCTTCAAAGTCGTGGACAGAAGACAGTCTCAACAGTGCACTGGAGGCCTTGCGCACAGGCAGCATATCTGCTAATAAAGCCAGCAAAGCATATGGTGGGTTTCTTTCATTGGTTAATGATTGGGATTTTTTTAACTTTAATAAAAAAAACTACTTGTACTGTACTACTAGGGATATCAAACAATATGAAAACTAATATCAATAATCGCTTCGTAATAAGAATAGCATTGGTATCACAATAATATTGTGGCCAAAGAATATCGGGCCGACGTGGTCACTTTTTGTCATGTCACGATATATCGACATTAACTTCGTTTTGTCGCGCCTGCATCAATTTGAATTGCGCGCCACCACCTGCAACCGGTTCCTGGATGCCCATTCCGCATAACAGTGAGATACGAGAGACGTGACTCGATTGGCGCGGCGGGCAGGGAGAATGGTTCTCCAGTGCTAGGCTGTTGGGCATAGCAGCTGGCTCAGTAGAGAAGATGTGAGTAACGCCACAAGTCGTGATAACACTGAAGTCGACACGCTCACGTACTTGTGTACTAGGTATGGTCATGACAGTCATGCTATTTTTATTCTGTGTGCAACCAGCTGAACTGTTTTATCATGAACCAATTTGCAGTTATTCATTGTTAATACTTTTGCGCAAGGGACGAAGCAGTTGCCTATTTTAACCCCCCCACCATCTTCACCTCGGCTGCATTGAGAAATCGCAAACTCGTACAGTCAAACATCATAACAACGACCGGGCAGAACACTCGTTTTGGACGTTTTATGTTTGTTTCTGCGCTCATGATGTATGAACGCGAGCAACGTCAAGCAGAAACAAACATTATTAAAAATAAAATACAAAAAAACTTCTGTGGTGTATCTGTCTAGAGTCGAACCTCAGCAATGCTCGCACCTATTAGGCCTTCTTGATATTTTTATCTCTTAACACGGAATGTCATTCATGTTGTCACAAATAAATATCGGACACTTAAATAACACTGTAAATGAATGAAAAAAATAGTTTTATCAAAACAACTAAGACTTGTGAGAAGTACGACGTTCACAAAGACACTGCCAAGGATGAGAGGGTAGCACAGCATTGTTCACGCGACTTGTTACTACACTAGGCCGCTTCGCGAACGCTTTTTTAAGTCGCGTAGATGGATGAGCTTTTTTGTAAGTTTTTAGTTTGTGTAGGACCACTTTTCCTTTGCGAATGCTTTTTGAATGCATTGTAGGTAATTGTTGTCAAGTTTCTATTGTTACTTGTTAATTGTTTTTATAAACCTAAAAAATCTCATATTAAATCCTTAATTCTATGAATTTTGGCTAACTTTTTCAACTTTTTATTTAAAAAAGCAACCTTAATGTCCATGTAAAATATGAACGTTGTATCCCCACCTTTTTGGTCTGAATCGGCCCAAATGTCACGAAAATATCGCACTAAAAATATAAAAAAATCGTTAAAGTACGATATTCATGAGAAATATTTCTTCGATTTTACCTAAAAACGTGGCAGGTCTAAGTTCAGAGATTTTGAAGGTCCCCTCCAATTTTCATCAAGATCGCATATGCCGTTTGCCCGGTAGAGAGCGAACAAACAGACAAAAATACCATCAAAAAATCAAAAAAAAACATTGGAGCTAAATTTTTTGAGGGGTCAGTGAAATTGAAATTGAAGTCTTCGCTTTGCTCATCCAATCACAGCGGCCGGCCATGAGTTGGTGGGGAAGTGGTAATGTCGCTGTGTATTGTCTGTCCCTACCGTGAAATATGTCAAGAGCAGAAAAAAACTTTTTGAGCTTACTGTTAATGAGGCCAGTTAACATTCGCTCTTAAGTCAAATTTAAAATCCACAATCCAGATACTCGATAATTATCGAAATATCGTTAGCTATTAATATTGTTCAATAATCACGATACAGCAACCTAGGCCTATAGACCTATTAAAAAAGCTGAGTTTATTAGAACAGTTAGGTTACATTGAAAGTAGGGATGGGAAAAAGCGTTCAATTTCCTAACGTTTAACCTCTTGAAATTTTCGCGTTTAAACGTTTGAGGCACTATTTTCTAAATAAAAAAATTAAATAAAATTTAGGTGGGCCTAGGTTTTACAACAAAAATTGTAATTTTGTACTTATGACCTGTCGATGTGTAATTATTAACGGTTTTATTCTCACACTCGCATTTAATGACCCGGCACTTCCACCATGTGGAACAGACATACCCTGTGACCCGGCACCTCCACCAAAATTATGCACTTTTAGAAAATTTTCGGTCTAATTTGTTAGCCTGTGTTTGTGTAGGCTCCGAAAGTGATAAAATTACATTTTGTTTATAAAAAATTATTTTTCATTTTTTAAAATTATTATCACGTTTAACACATTTATATAAAACTAAACGTTTAATTAAACTCTACACGCTCGTTTAAACGACCCATCCCTAATTGAAAGACAATTCAAGATTTTTCCTTGTTCTTTATGAGCTTATGGCATGACATTTAATAAATAATTAATGCAATATTTCGGGAAGTCTAACAATGTTGCCATTGGACGGGTGTTGAAAATGTCTAAAAATTGCACTAATTCTATTTATTAAATGTCATAAAGAACCAGTGTTGTGCCAGATAACCAAAAATATTATCTAGATAAAGATAAGATACTCTTCCTAAAAACGTATCTAGATACAGATAATAGATAATGGACATGAATTATATCTAGATATAGATACATATACTGGCAATGTATCTAGATAATAGATAATAGATACTTATACAAAAAATTCGGCTTAGACCCAATCCAATTCGTAATATTTTGTTGATTATTGGATGAGCGAAGGAAAGACTTCAATTTCACTTACTTTTTTTCACTTACGTTAACCATAGAAAAATAGCTCGGGTGTTTTGTTTTACTTTTTTTGTCTGTTTCTTCGCGCTCTACCGGCCAAACGGCATATGCGATCTCAAATTGGAGGGGACCTTCGAAATCTCTGAACTTGACTTGCCACGTTTTCGGGTACAATCGAAGAAATATTTCTCATGAATATCGTACTTTTACAATTTTGTTTCGATTTTTAATGCGATATTTTTGTGATGTTTGGGACGATTCTGACCAAACGGATGGGGCTACAACGTTCATATTTTACATGTACATTAAGATTATAGTGATGTACTGCCTTTTGAAAGCAAAAGTTGCCAAAATTCATAGAAATAAGGGTTTCAATGAAAGCATTTTATAGGTGTATAATTAACAAGTAATATCAATTAATTATAGAAATTAGACAATAATCACCTACAATGCTTACAGAAGCAAGTCTTTGGGCCTTGAGATATTTTGCATTCTATCGTTATCCCAAGCATACTAGAAACTTACAAAAAGCTCATCTATCAATGCGACTAAAAAAGCGTTCGCGAAGCGGCCTAGTATTCAGTCCCAATTGAAAACAATGGGCATTCTTTGCTTACAAAAAACACATGTGAAAAAGCTAACAGATTGAATTGCGATCTAGGTTTTGGGCAATCTTAATCTTCCCATTGAAAATCATGATAAAAAACAAACACTTTTTTAGACGACGTGTAAGCATTAATTGATACTTGATTCTGATTTTTTGTATCTGTTATCTAATGTGAAGATTCAGATAATAGATAACAAGAAATATTATCTGAGATAAGATAATATATACTTTGAAATCATGTTATCTAGATAAGATAATAGATAACACAATGTTATCTAGATGATTATCTAGATAACATTATCTAGATAACGGCACAACACTGTAAAGAACAATTAAAATTCTTCAATTTTATTTTAAAACAGCAACATATTGCAATAATATTGATATCTATATAGGGATTAGTGATGATGACGGTTAAGGTTTCTTTTTCAAAAACGCGTAAAATCACGCATTATGAGCAATCGCAAGCAGCAGTAACATCAAGTACCGATTACGAAATTGTTTATGTGGCACATCTGCGTAGTGTAACTGATATCGGATCGTAGACAGCTCAAGGTCAATTGCCTCGTCGCTATCTCAGTGCCCCCACCCACCCGCCACCATGTCGAACTTACGTAATCAGTTCATTCATTACCGCTCGCGCCCGCCCGCTACGTATTTTATCTCCGAATGCTGTCAGTGTCACGTAATAATTATTGGACACTTAAATAACGCCGTTGAATCTTTAAAACATGCTGAAATCGTACTTCACAGAGAACGACCTTCACAAAGACTGCCAAAGTCGAGTGTAGTGTAGCCAGCATTGTTTACGCGACATCACGGCGGCCGACCTCGCGCGGGAAGGGGAGGGGTAATTATGCTGTGTATCATCTGTTCCGTGAAATAAATCGCATGAGCAGAAAAAACCATTTTGAGCAGCTGGAAATTCCATCAAATCTTCCAGACGTAAAAATAAACTACAACAACATTTTAATAACTTATCTCAATTCAATGTGCACACGCCAAGTTTATTACGTAGTAAATAAAATGCAGTAAAACACCTATGGATAATGCATCATTTTCGCCTTTTATGAACGCCGACCGACGATGAAGAAGCACTATTTCCTGCCAGCGAGCGCGATCTTTTGTGAAGCTGTATGTCAGGTTCACTTTCCACCCCGCCTCCGCTGCCAACGAGACCGGTTACCCCTCCGCTCCCACTGAGCCGGCCGGCCGGCCAGCCAGCTCAGACACTACACATCTCAATTATGTTGCACTTTCCAGCAGTGCCGTGTTTTTCTTACGCGATAATAATTGCAAGATCATTGTTTTTAATCAATGATGCTGTTGTGATACAACACTTTTAAACTGAAACTGGCTACTCAAGACTGCAGTCAATTTCGTCACATACAATAAAATGATCACATGGCATAGAAACATGTGCTTGAATTCATATGCTCATTCAAGCTCGTCAAGACCGTCAAGACCAGGTCAAGTATCGGGTTGCGTTTGTCGGCAGTGCTGAAATACTACGATCGTATGGGGTGGGGGGGGGCCACTCGACCTCACATTGCCAGACTGCTGCTAATGAGGGGGAGGAAAGGGACTGCATTACCCATGCGGTTGGCGGCACAAGTTGAGCTGACAAAGCGGGCGGCACTCGGACCAGTAAAGAACAACATAACAACAGGGCAAGGTTGGTTCTCTATATCTTGCGCGCGGTAAATACAAAGTAAGAAATTTCATATCACATCGCCAATAAATTATCCGGTTATTGTTCTCGTAACCGGTTAACAATTAATCGTCGTCATCACTAATAGGGATGCACATCAATACTCTTTTCATTTCAATTATCAAAATGGTCATGTCATTATCAAATCGCTAATATCGATATCACCATCAAAACCTGTTCCGACCTACAACTGGAATCTCGAGTGTGGCAAGTGTATGACTCAAAATAATACAATCAAGTTCCGTTCGCTGCCTCGCTGTCTTCGATGTTATGTGTTTGGTTTCCGTTATTGACTAATGCTCATTTCCAAACATAAATCTCGAGTGTGACACCATCAGCCCAGCCAGTGCATGGCACAACGTGAGATAATCTCCGTCATTAGGGTTTGGTTCGTGCCACCATTGACCAATTTTTTGATATTTCAATTGTCAATTGTGTTTTTGAGGTCATAGCCTATGGGGAATGTGGATGGCCCATAGGACTACCTCTTACTAAATTTCTATACTACCGTATTTACGCGCATATAGGCCACAGGTATATTTATAATTTTGAAGTTCAAAAACGTTGGTGCGGCCATTACGCGAGGGCGGCCTATATGACTATACAAAGTCGGAAAAAAAAATTATATTATATAATTGTATCAATACTACGTACACATATGCGAGCAGGAGTCAAAAAAACTTATTTTAACGGTAAGTAATTACAGTAAGAACTCTCTTATCCGATTTCCGCTTATCCAATGTACCGTGTTAACCGAGCCGCCCCAAAAAAAAAAAAAAGTTTTATATACGTAAATAAAACATAAAAATAATTACAGACGCCGCGCCACACTTTTTTAAATGTACATACTCGCATACATTTGTAGGCATGCCTAACGAGTGAGTGCAAAGAAGATAGATCGGCGACTTTCGAGCAGTGTGCATCAGTGTCACTGAGCATATAGAGTTCAGTGGTCAGTGTGCGTCAGGCGCATCGCCGGTAAGCGTCAGTGTCACTGAGCATATTATAGAGGTCAGTGTGCGTCGCGCGCCTGCGCGTGCGCATACGATCCAACCATCTCACACACAGCTGTTCAAAGATGGTCGTTGTGGAACTAGATGCAATCAGATTCAGATTCAGATAAATTTTTATTCTCAAGAAAATAAATACAATTGGTACATAAACAAACAAGAGAAGAGAATAGTCGAGAGAAGCCCACATAAGCACAGTGCTCGTGTGTGGGCAGTTATAATACATGTTAAATTTAAAACAATTACAAGATGTTAGCAAAGATAGGGTTTAAATTAATAGTAGTTTGTACAACATGGAAAAATAAGAAATAAATAAAATAAAAATAAAATATATTTATGCAAGGAAGCAATTTATATGGTAAAGTTCTTTCAACCGATTCACGAAATTCGTAATCACGACGCATTGAATTGTTATTCCTGGGCTCATCTTATTTCTTTCCCAGACTTATCTTGCGTCGAGAGCTTCAGCGCGGGCATAGTAGTGAGAGGTTTTCCCACATGAGAAAGAGAGCTAGGCCTAGGTCTATGTTTGCATTGTAGGCCTAGGCCTACTGCGTCGAGTTTAGGCCTAGACATACGTTTTTATTACGACATGTAGGCCTAATTGTGTACGTGTGTTTGTGAGCTTGATTTACAAGCTATTAAATCATTTAGTATACCCTGTATGAAGTGTATCGTGTGTATTTTATGTTCCTTCATATCATTTTACCACATCAGGCTATGCTACGAGAGCAAATAAACAAATGAACCGCGCCATCCGAGTTTTTCGCAAATCCGAGGTGCCCCCGGTCTCATCCAACTCGGATAAGAGAGTTCTTACTGTAATTAAATAAGTCTTGGTCAACATGTGAATACGTCCGCGGAAGTGAAGATGTCCGCCCGCCGCCCGTAGAATTCTCCGTTTCGCGGCAATGATAGCCGGCGCAAGTTCGCAGTTTCCTGATGGAAGATCGTAGGCTATCCGTGCTGGTTTCAGGCGCGCTTCTCTTTTTTTAATTGGACCGAAATGTTATGTTCTTTACATCTGAATGTCATCTTACAATGACGTAAGAATTGCACAGCGCGGTCGTCTTTGTGAGTGCTCGCCGCCGCGACCTTGCTCGAAGACGGCAGACGAGAGAGAGAAAAAGATTAAATATGGCCTTGAAGACATGATAGAGGCTGGCTATGATTATGAAGAAATGGACATTGTATTGGGTGACAATGACGGTGACTATGAAAATGCAATAGCCAACACGGAAGCATTTCTGAATGTGTTACGGCGACTACCGGGCTGTGATGCGCTCGACGACAAAGAAGTGGATGAATGGGCAAATGGAACTTGAAACTCGATATCCATTCAAGAGCCGACAGACGTGGAGATAAATAACCGTCTATCCCACGCCACTAAATACATACGCCTAGCTCACTATCAATTGACTTCGGGCCAAGACTCTCGCTGTGTTGTTTTGTTTACGTTATGAATGAGATTAGATAACTAAACCCGATACTCTGTCCGTTTTATTGTAAACACTCTCGCACACTTCAATCCAAGCAATGCCAGCTGTGTTAGTGTCTGACGTTGTGTGAGCCGTGCGACCTTGCACACGGAAAGTAAACACTCTAGAATAACATTGCATTAAAATAAAATGGTTTATTTATAAACATGCTTGTTTGCATGTTCATTGCCTGTTTTGCAATGAGTTGTTTAATTCCTAAAGGATTTTCTGGCTAAAATAACAAGTGCGGCCAATACAACATGCAAAGTACTTCTTAAAATTTGCATGGTCAAAACTGGGGTGCGGCCTTTATGCGCGTAAATACGGTCTATAATATTTATGTGCAATTTATAGGGCCACATAAATTTTGGTTGAAAAATTAAGTTTTTTTCACTCTCTTTGCCTTTCAAGGTATTTTGGGCTATGATAGCGTTTTAAAAATGCTACAAAAATGCGAAACTCCTGTGAGTGCAAAATATCTGCATAATTGCACAACACACACAAGCACAACGTAATTGCTAAATATGCGCGAAATTTGTACTACATCAAAATACGCTCGCTTTTTCCGCCCGCCCGCAACGCTTTAGTAGCGCCTGCCGACTGCTTGCATCACAAGCACCCGACTCCCGAGCCGGCTGGACTGCTCGTAGTTCCTTCTCTCTTTGCCCCGCCCACCACAGTGTTGGGGCAGTTCTTTTTAAAAATGAACTTTCTAAAAGTTGAGTTCACAGCTCAAATAATGAACTTTTAAAAGTTCAAGTTCTTTTAAAACCTAAAATTTTGAAAAGTTCAAGTTTGTCTAAAATATATACTAAGTTCTTTTTTAGTCGATTTGAGTCTAGTTCGAGTAGTAAACAAAAATCTTCAAATCTATTTAGTTGTTTTTGTATTTACATGTATGCAATCTAATTACCAAATTAATATTATGATTCAATGCATTAGCATAGCCTTTGCACCATTACCGGTACTACCTATTTTACAAGGTACAACTGTACAAGCTAGTTAAATTCAATTCTGTCTACATCTACACAAGTGCAATTAATTAAATCAATTAAATAAAGGTACTTGAAGACAGAACTTGCATGCATCCCAACAAAGTAAGAAGCAAGCTACACAACTATATTAATCTCCAGATGATGTTAATAGTTCCCTCTAAAATATATTCTTGCATATGCCACTGCAGTCCAACGCGTAATCTACTGTCAAGTCAAGTGTCAACATGTAAACACTGGAAGCTTCGATCTGAGACCTTGCTTGCTTGCGTACCAGCTTTGGGTTTAGAATGTAAACCCAAAGCTAACAGTGCTAAACTTTATTTCTCTATGGCTAAACTGATGAGCTGGCATGTAGAACGCTTGCACAAACGATCATATCTTATCTGCAAGATTACACGTCGCTACTGGAGCCACGTCCGTATAATACAGTCGTAAGATAAAAATATGCTAGACACCCGGGAAAACTATTCACAGATGTTGTTTTCGGTACCTAACAAAATGTTTGGAATTGATTTACGATAATAATAATAATATGAACAATACGACTTCCAGATTTAATTTCGAAACTATATTATTACGCACACGAAGCACGGAGATGGGCATCATATTTGTCAAAGAAGTTGCATTAATTATGAAATTCGAGCTCTGCTGGTGATCTAGTAGCAGGGTTTGATGGCCGGGGGGGAGGGGCTTGTCATAGATCGCGATCTTCCCACGGCTCTCTGGCATTGCTCGGGAGGAATGTGCCTGTATCAACCGACGGCGGTCGGACGAAAGTGTTGAGCTGTCTCTGATCATGTTGATGATGTGTACTTCATTCTCGTCGACCAACTTGTGAAATTACGGCAGATACTTAGCATTTTAGGCTTCCAAGATTATTTTTTCTGAATTAGTTGGCGTGCATCGTTTTAACTTCATGATTCGTGCGTGACTTTGTCAAAATCAGCTGAACGTGTGTCAACGTAGGCCTACGATGGAACAACAATTTGTTATTGATTTTAAGCGGCGACGGCGGCGAGTCAACGGCTGCTCGACGCACGGAAAGAACTTTCAAATGAACTTTCTAAAACTGTAAAGTTCGTTCTCGGAAACAACTCTTAAAAGTTCAAGTTCATAAATTTAAAAAAAGAGTAAGTTCACTGATAAGTTCACAAAAAAAGTACGCGTTCTTTTTAAAAGTTCCTTCCCAACATTAGCCCACCGTCCTAGCTACGGCTTGGGCTCGCGTGAGTGAGGGAGACAGAGCGCGCTAGGCCGTCCGTTTGCGCAACGCCTACAGGCAACCTGCCAGCATCATCCAAGAGAGAGAGAGGAGAGAGAGCGCACTGTTGTTTTTTTAATGCTACGTGCGGGAAAACGTTGCGTTTTCTTGAAAAACAAGACGCGAACGGAAATTATTTGGTGACGTAGGCGGCGGCCATGATGTCACATGATTGATTGCAAACTATAAAATCGACCTATCGATATACGGTATTAGCAAGTTTTACGGGTGTTTGGTACCGGATTCGAATACGTACTTAGAATTTTTACGATTTTGGATTCGAACGATTAATCGAATTCAAATACTAAAAGATTTGATTTTGGAAAACAAATATGTATAAAATAAAATTTAATGCAACTTAGCAACTTAATATTGCTTATTTTTGTAAATATGCAAAATGTAATGCGGCATCTAATGGCAAAATCTAATGCGAAGATAAATTTTTCTAGGTTATATTTTGTTCTTTGGCCTCACATTCTTCTTTCTTTATTTTTAATTATAAAGATATATATTTGCAATTATGTCAATATAGGCCTACCATTTAGGACTGTATAGAAGAAGAAGGAAGATTTATGAGTAGTTTGTCATGTCAGATCCCCCTCCCCCTCTTCAGGAATTTTATTAGCAACCTGCATCAGTATTCAAACCTTGGACTTACAAGACAAACTTTGGTGTCTCATTTATATAACCATTAAATAGTAGCTTAAATATGCGTGCACTGGATTTGTTCTGAAAATTTTCGATGGAAAGATCTGTGTTGTATTTTTTGTCTCTCAACATCATGTAACACAATAGTGTGGCTCGTTGGTCTTATGGTTAGCGTCTCTGCTTCCAATTCAGAAGGTCTAGGGTTCGATTCCCGCGCTAGGCAGAAGTTTTTAAACTTCTGATTTGGAACTTAAGTCCATCAGTTCTTGTCTTAGGAATTACCGGTAGATAGTAAACGGTGACTTTAGAGCCGTCCTAGCAACGAGGTACATAATAAATTCAGAGTTTTTCTGAATTGGAATTGGAATTTGAATTGTTGATTCAACAACACTGATTGCTATATTTCCTATTTTAAAAAAAAAAACATCTTTGGTAGGTTATTGCTCACTTGTCCATTGCGGTGGGGTCTACAGAGTTGGCTTGGTCTCTTTGGTTTAATGTTGACCCCCCACTGAAAGTTAGTTATATGACTGAGTGGGTAGACTCTAAATACGAATGTTTTTATTTATTTAGTTAGTTCTGGCAATTCATTATTAATGCATGCAAGATCATCTTCTAAACTGATCAGTTTTTATAAAATCAATCACTCATTAATTAGACGAGTGAGCGCAGCAAACGTAGTCTACAACGCAACTCGATCGGGCCTTCGTTGTGACAATGTCTGTCTGTAAAATGTTTGTTTGATGCCAAAAGGCAAAACGGCCCAACAGATTGAACTAAAATTTAAAACAGACATCCGTGACCAGTGTACTTGAAACTGCTAACAAAATGAGCAAAATCCGTTTGAATTCAGCTGAAAGATTGAGTAAACCTTGCAATCGTACTGGCTATGTTTTCCATAGTATTGTGTGCATTTCAAAACATGTTTTATAATTTTTTAAATATAATCCAGAAATTAAAAAAACTTTCCCGACCGCGAGTTTGAACCTAGGTCTTCCACATTTCGGGTATAAGGGTGGCTTAGCCAACTAGACTAGGAAAATGCCAAAGTCGTTGTTAGACGAGTGAGCAAGTCATGTGTTAAGTACCCGGGAACATTTGTATATAAGTATGATTAGAACCAGGAAAACACTTAAGTCCCGCCGCGTTGTTGGATGAGCGTAATTGGTGCATTGAGCTGCTATGTGTTATGCGGATTTTCTGTTGTTCTGTGAAAAAATTATTACTTCGTTAAAGATTTTTTTAAATTAAATTAAATTAAATAAAAAATAAACTTAAATTCTATTTTTTTTTAAAAGAAATCGTAATTTTAAAAAAAGAAAAAATCGAAAAATTACGATTTTTATAAGAAATAATTATTCAATTGCGCTCAAATTTCACACAAATATATAAATTCATAAATTTAAGGTTGTGTGAAAAAATCATTACAATAGGATAAAGCAGGGTTGCCACCAAGAAAAAATAAAAATCCTGTTTGAGCAGATCAAAAATCCTTAGAAATCCTTAAATGAAACACCCAAATCTTTAAAAATCCTTAAAATGCCTAAATGTACCAATTTCAATACGATATCGATATATCATAATGTAATTGTTGTAAAAAAATTGAATATATAATTTTTTTATAGAGTAAGTAGGCCTATTTTTAATAAATAATTTTTTTTTAAATGTATAAAGAGTCTACCCACTCAGTTATATAACTGATTTTCAGTGGGACACAGTAAATCAAAGCGACCAAGCCAACCTGTAGGCCACGAATCAATCGGGAAAAAAATGATTCGAGGCCAAATAGGGTTGATAGAATGATAAGGTATCACCATAAATGCCTATTTTTACGATCTCACAACCGCGTGTTATGAACCGGCACCTCCACCATATGCACCAGCCAGGTTAATTTAATTTAGACTTCCTACCCGGCACCTCCACCAAAATTCCGAAATTTTACATTTTTGGTGTAAATTTTGATATTTATACATCGAAAAGATTCCCACTTATCAATATCGCATTGAAATATAGATTTTTTGACCAGCCCTAGTTAAAAACGGCGTAAAACAATTTTTTTTAAAAAAAAATATATATCATATATATATATTATATATATGACATAATGAAATTCTTTCGAGTTTCCGAGTTAAATAAGTTTTATTACCAACGTTTCGAACAGTTCTCCCTGCTCATTCTCAAGGTAACGACATACAAATTAAAAACAAACAAGACAATAACAAATAATATAAAAGACAAAACAAGTCACTGCAACTGCTCAGCATTACATTTAAGATCTTTGCGATGACCTTAACAGGCGTTTGGTAGGTGGAGCTTCAGGTGGCTTCTTTTTTCTCCTATCCACTCTAGCTGGAGAAACTACATTTTCCGTGGCAACTGGGGGTATTATCGGCACCACATGGCTATCACGTAGCGCCAGTTTCCAGGTGGGTGCTAGTCTTTTCGCATCATCTCGTATGTTTAAGTTATGCGGTCGTTTCTCCATTTCGACGGCTTCTCTAACAATACGAGATACTTCATGGTCCACTCTGGCAACAGTCTTTGCGTTCGCGAAATCTATCCAGTGCTCCTTCTCAAAATAGTGCTGGAAAAGAGCAGATGTAGTTTGCCTGTTTTTTATTGCAGTTCTATGCTCGTCCAGACGAGCTGAGATTTTACGGTTCGTCCTTCCGATATATGTTTTCTCACAACACCCGCAAGGAATTTCGTATATTCCATGAGCTTCATGAGAAATCACATCTTTCACATTTCTAAGCATTGATGAGATCTTAAGTTCAGCTTTAAAGATGGTTCCAATGTTGTTTTTCTTTAGGAGTCTGCTTATTTTATCTGTGGTGCCTTGTACATACGGTAAATATGCCATGCTTCGGTATTTCTCTACTTCTGGAGGATTTTAGTCCTTCTTCTTAGGAATTCTGTTAAACGCTTTGGAAATAGATTTGTCGGAATAACCATTCGAAAGAAGAGCTTCCCGAAGTCCCTTCATTTCTTCTGTCTTCACGATGTCCCAAAATATATGGTCTCCCTAAGATTCATAAAGTAGGCGCCCCTCTTAGGCCAATTGTAAGCTCAGTTGGTTCTCCTGTGCAGTTACTCGCCAAACATATTGCAAAATACCTTCAACCATATGCAGAAGAAGTAGCCTCTTATGTTCGGAATTCAGAGCACTTTATCGAACTTCTTCAAAACTATAAAGCTCAGCAGGAACACATTTTGGTAAGCTTTGATGTTGTATCTTTGTTTACAAAGGTGCCTATTGGTGAAACCTTAGAGATTATCAAGACCCAAATAAAGCCCCCACAGTATATATTAGATCTCATAGAGCATTGTCTCTCAAACACATACTTTCGGTATGAAGGTAATATGTATAAACAAGTCAAGGGAGCGCCGATGGGATCACCTCTTTCTCCAGTTATTGCAAACATATTCATGGATTTTTTGGAAACTAAAGCTCTTGAGAATGCTCCATTGAAGCCAATTGTTTGGCTAAGATATATTGACGATATATTTGCCATCTGGGTATATAGTAGAGCAGAGCTTGATAATTTTCTAACTTATTTGAACAGTTTACATGACGATATTAAGTTCACAATGGAAGTTGAACAAGATATTCGCCTTCCATTTTTGGATGTGTTGGTATTGAAATCCCCTGACAAAGGCTTTGTCCATACCGTATATCGTAAACCGACACATACTAATAGATATTTAAATGCTTCATCACACCACCATCCTGCTCAACTATTCTCAGTTGTTAACACTCTCGCTACACGATCAAAGAGGCTATCTGACCAACACCATATAACAGAAGAAATGAAGGGACTTCGGGAAGCTCTTCTTTCGAATGGTTATTCCGACAAATCTATTTCCAAAGCGTTTAACAGAATTCCTAAGAAGAAGGACTTAAATCCTCCAGAAGTAGAGAGATACCGAAGCATGGCATATTTACCATATGTACAAGGCACCACAGATAAAATAAGCAGACTCCTAAAGAAAAACAACATTGGAACCATCTTTAAAGCTGAACTTAAGATCTCATCAATGCTTAGAAATGTGAAAGATGTGATTCCTCATGAAGCTCATGGAATATACGAAATTCCTTGCGGGTGTTGTGAGAAAACATATATCGGAAGGACGAACCGTAAAATCTCAGCACGTCTGGACGAGCATAGAACTGCAATAAAAAACAGGCAAACTACATCTGCTCTTTTCCAGCACTATTTTGAGAAGGAGCACTGGATAGATTTCGCGAACGCAAAGACTGTTGCCAGAGTGGACCATGAAGTATCTCGTATTGTTAGAGAAGCCGTCGAAATGGAGAAACGACCGCATAACTTAAACATACGAGATGATGCGAAAAGACTAGCACCCACCTGGAAACTGGCGCTACGTGATAGCCATGTGGTGCCGATAATACCCCCAGTTGCCACGGAAAATGTAGTTCCTCCAGCTAGAGTGGATAGAAGAAAAAAGAAGCCACCTGAAGCTCCACCTACCAAAAAACGCCTGTTAAGGTCATCGCAAAGATCTTGAAATGTAATGCTGACCAGTTGCAGTGACTTGTTTTTGTCTTTTATATTATTTGTTATTGTCTTGTTTGTTTACTCAATGTTTTTTAATTTGTATGTCGTTACCTTGAGAATGAGCAGGGAGAACTGTTCGAAACGTTGGTAATAAAACTTATTTAACTCGGAAACTCGAAAGAATTTCATTATGTCACATTATATCCGAGAAAATCTACGTAAAAACATATATATATATATCATAATGTAATTGTTGTAAATATAATATGGATATGCATAATATGGATAATTTTTTTATAGAGTAGGTAGGCCTATTTTTAATAAATAATTTTTTTTTAAATGTATAAAGAGTCTACCCACTCAGTTATATAACTGATTTTCAGTGGGACACAGTAAATCAAAGCGACCAAGCCAACCTGTAGGCCACGAATCAATCGGGAAAAAAATGATTCGAGGCCAAATAGGGTTGATAGAATGATAAGGTATCACCATAAATGCCTATTTTTACGATCTCACAACCGCGTGTTATGAACCGGCACCTCCACCATATGCACCAGCCAGGTTAATTTAATTTAGACTTCCTACCCGGCACCTCCACCAAAATTCCGAAATTTTACATTTTTGGTGTAAATTTTGATATTTATACATCGAAAAGATTCCCACTTATCAATATCGCATTGAAATATAGATTTTTTGACCAGCCCTAGTTAAAAACGGCGTAAAACCGTAATTTTTACTAAAATCCGTAAATTGGACTAAAAATCCGTGTATCCGTTTTGCACCCTCAAAATCCGTTAAAACGGATAAAATCCGTAAAAACGGCAACCCTGGGATAAAGCATGTTTGTAGGTGTTATAAGCAGGGCTCAAAATTACGGTCGCCAACTCGCCATTGGCGAGTTCAAATGCACAGATGGCGAGCTCATTTTAAAGGGTGTGTAATTTTTTTTTTTAAGTGTAGGCCTAGACCTATGCCTTTTAGTCTAAAAATAAACAAACTTGCCATGAACCACTTGCAGTTCAGTTGGTATTGCTACCCACTCACTAATTTTAGTAGGCCTAGGCCAAAGTGATAGTACCGGTACTGAAGATAGGCATAGGCCTACTTTGGATATGCCCAGGTGTACCCCATTATTAACTAAATATGTACAGCCTACTGTTAAAAGTAGGCCTACTATAGAGGTAGGGCTACCTACTGTGATGTTGCTCAAAGTGTGTAGATTTTCATCAAAATGACTGTTATATGCAGAAAAATTTCCAGGGGGGCAAGCCCCCCGAACCCCCCGTCGTTTAAACCTTCGAAGTCCCTATGGCGACTTAGTTTTTCATTTGGCTAGTGCCCATTTCATTGAAATTTTGAGCCCTGGTTATAAGTCAAAAAATTGTTTTAAAAAAGAAAAAACCCGCAAAATTTCTATTTTCATGAAAAATAATTTTTCGATTGCGCTCAAATTTCACACGAATATCTTAATTCATAAAATTAAGGTTCTGTAAAAAAATCATAAAAATCGGATAAAGCATGTAGGTGTTATAAGTCGAAGAAATTTTTTAAAAATCGAAAAAAAAAACGTAAAATTGCGATTTTCATGAGAAATAATTTTCCGATTGCGCTCAAAAACGTGGCAGTTCTAAGTTCAGAGATTTCAAAGGCCTCCATAAAATTTCATCGCAATTGGAGTATTGTTTTAGCCGGAATCGTGTTAACAAACACACAAAAATACAAAAAAAAACATTCCGGATTTTTTTCTCCAGTGTAGTGAAATGGAATCTTTGCTTCGCTCGCTACGCCCATCCAATCATACATATAGCCTTATTGGTATAATTAATAGGGTTTTGAGTTTAGTTGGTATAAGGGCGTGTCAACTGTAAGGCCATAATGCGCCACTCTAGTCTATGATTGGCTAGTATAGGTATAATGAGTTTTATTTTTTATAAGGGTATAAGGGTGCGTCAACAGTAAGGCCATAATGTGCCACTCTAGCCTATGATAGGCTAGGGAGGAAAGACCAATGCTTAGATAGGTACCCGTGAAAATGGTTTTATTTAATAAAACCTAAATAACGCCGCTAAATGGTTATAACACCAAGTTAACCATTATTTTGCAAAATAAAACCTTATTTTGCTTTTTCCTCTCACAAAATCGACATTATCTCCACTATTCATAAACTTTAAATCTTAACTTGCTGACAATTTGAGTGTTGTTTACTTAAATGCAAGTTGAAACGAAAACAAAACACATTTTTTTATAATAAAAATTATGAAAAACTGTGACAGAAACAATCCTTGGGTGTGCAATCTGTGCCATGGACGATTCGTGTGCTTATTTGAATTCCCCCCTGTTCTTCCATGTGAGAAATGCAAAAATGAAATAAAAACGTATAACACCACTTTTTACATTTTTCAAAACGAAATTTTGGGAAAAAATAAAACCATTTACTCGGTCGGACCTCTACATGCTGTCTAGATCCAGTCTTGGGTATAAGATGAGAAAAGGGAATGATGCCGGGTACTCAACACATGTCTTACTCACTCGTCTAACAACGACTTTGGCGTTTTCCTAGTAATAGTATTTTTTAGGGCTGCCCAACAATATCGATATGAAGAAAAAAAATCGATATCGACGATATGGAAATGTAATATGTATATTGTTTTCCTTTAATTTTTGTTTTTTACATTGCCAATATGTAGGCCTCCTACGTCAATAAAATAAATTTACGAAAAGGATTATGTCGAAAAACGTAATTGTGATAAGCGTAAGTATTATTGGATGAGCGTAGCGAGCGAAACGAAGATTCCATTTCACTACACTGGAGAAAAAAATCCGGAATGTTTTTTTTCTTCTTTTTTTCTGTTTGTATTATTGTGTGTTTGTAAACACGATTCCGGCTAAACCGATACTCCAATTGCGATGAAATTTTATGGAGGCCGTCGAAATCTCTGAACTTAGAACTGCCACGTTTTTTAGCGCAATCGGAAAATTATTTCTTATGAAAATCGCAATTTTACGATTTTTTTTTCGATTTTTAAAAAAATTCTTCCGACTTATAACACCCACATGCTTAATCCGATTTAAAAGATTTTTTCACAAAACCTTAATTTCATGAATTACGATATTCGTGTGAAATTTGAGCGCAATCAAAATATTATTTCTCATGAAAATCAAAATTTTACAGGTTTTTACATTTTTTAAACAATTCTTCGAATTATAACACCTACATGCTTCATCCTATTGTAATGAGTTTTTCACAGAACCTTAATTTTATGAGTTAATATATTTGTGTAAAATTTTAGCACAATCGAATAATTATTTCTTATGAAAATCGCAATTTTACGGGTTTTTCTTTTTTATAAATTACAATTTAAAAAAAAAGTTAATGTTTTATTTAATTTAATTTAATTAAAAAAATTCTTCGACTTATTAATAATTTTTTCACAGAACAACAGAAAATCCGCATAACACATGGCAGCTCAATGCACCAATTACGCTCATCCAACAACGCGGCGGGACTTAAGCGTTTTCCTAGTGTACAGTTTTAATTAAGAAATACTTTGTGCGGCCGTGAGTTATGGTTCAGCAGCGTTGTCCCGCCCCCCCCCCCCCCCCCCCCCCCTCCTGCGCCACAACTACGTATTGCTATAAGTCAGTCTTGGCTTCGGGCCAAGACTCTTGCCAGAGTCAGGGAGAGAGAGAGAGAGACCGAGGAAGTTGGAGCGAGAGAGAGCTAGCGTGTGGGCGAGCATGCTGCCAAGCTGGGAGAAATCATTTCGCTTCTATCTCTTCGCACGGCCGCACATATTGTTGTGAGTTACGTAAGAATCCCGCTCGGGTCAATCATCTGTCCCTTTAACAATAACATGTATGTTGTCCAGTGTTGGGGAAGGAACTTTTTTTGTGAACTTTTCAGTGAACTTACTCTTTTTTTTAATGAATGAACTTGAACTTTTAAAAGTTCTTTTTGAGAACGAACTTTTCAGTTTTAGAAAGTTCATGTGAAAGTTCTTTCCGTGTGTCAAGCAGCCATCGACTCGCCGCCGTCGGCGCTTAAAAACAATAACAAATTGTTGTTCCATCGTAGACCTACGTTGACGCACGTTCAGCTGTTTATGACAAGGTCACGTACGATTCACGAAGTTAAAACGATGCACGCCAACTAATTCGAAAAAAAAATCTTGGAAGCCTAAAAGTAAGTATCTGCCATAATTTTACAAGCTGGTCGACGAGAATGTAGTACAAATCATCAACACGATCAAAGACAGCTCAACACTTTCATAAGACTCAAACTCGCGAGTAGTTTGGTACTCGAACACCCCTTTTGTTTTTCCTCGTGTTTTTCTTCATTTTACGCCAGCCTTTAATAAAATAGACATTTTTTTACAAAAGAACTTTTAAAAGAACTTAGTTCATATTTGAGATGAACTTGAACTTTTCAAAATTTTAGGTTCTAAAAGAACTTGAACGTTTTAAAAGTTCATTATTTGAGCTGTGAACTGAACTTTTAAAAAGTTCATTTAAAAAAAGAACTGATCCAACACTGCTGTTGTCTAGGCCTTATCTTAACCTTGAATCTGCCGCTCTTGATTGGGACCTGCATTGCCGCCCGCCTTGGTCATGCCCGGAGAACGTAATAAGTAACACATAAACAGTATCGATATCAAACCATATCGATACTTGACTTGAAAAGTTTGATATATCCCCTTTCGATATTGATATGATTTTTTATCGTCGGGCAGCCCTACTATTTTTTCACCAACCTGTATCACGTCGTCTTAGAACTTCTTTGTTCAATATCGACCATATTTGCTATTTTGAGATAATAAATAAATAGGGACCCTGTAATTTTGTGAATGTATGTGTATTATATGTATTATATGTATTATGTATTGTGTGTGTATTATAAGTCGATTGTATATGCTGCTTTCGACAAATCGATGTATCGCTCGTGTGTACTAATTCTGGGTAGTCGAGAGGCCGTGACCAGTTGTCAGAGTGGTCTCGCAGGGAACAGTACGCTCCACAAACCAGTCTCATGATTTATAATTTTTTTTTTATTTATTCATGTAAGAGTCTATACAGCACAAGTACCATTTTACGTAGACAATCCTAATAAATATATAAATAAAGTAAAAATTAAAATTACATTAATACACTTACAAATTAACAAATAATTATATGGTGATGAACAATAAACAAATACACCATCAAAATTATAAGTGCAACAAAACATAAGAGTAAATAATGTTTAGAAAATAAAAATATTGTTATAGAATAGAGGGGGAAATGCTAATGACCTTCAACTGCAGTCCAATCACGGATTGATTTTTTAAAAGAATTAAAATCAGAGAATATGTCGAACTTTGGTAAATTAGGTAAATTATTATAAAATGAAGGTAAACGAAAGGTGATAGATCTACGGGTAATAGAAAGTCTAGGTCGAGCTACATGAAAAAGGTGCGTAAGCCTAGTAAAGCGGGATGGAACATGGAGTGGAAACATGGAGACAAGACTGGTGGACCGGAAAATACCATTGATGATACTGATACGGTGCAAGAAAGACATGTCATAGCGTTTTCGCCGAGTGGCTAGATCTGTCATGAAAAGTTCACTCATAATTTGTTGTCTTGACCAGGCATTAAAAGCTGGGACACGACGACGAACAATTGCACAGAAAAATGAAAGTACTCTTATCTATTTTTTTAATGTTAGTATCAGCTGATAATGCCCAAATTGGAGTACAGTACTCAATCACAGGTAAAACACAGCCCGTGAAATATGATTTTAGCGCAGTTGGGTCACGAATATCAGTAAATCTATATAATAAACCCAATAGGGACATGGCTTTTGAAGTAATTTTGGAAATGTGCTCAATGAAAAGAAATTTTGAATCTATAATGACACCAAGATCTTTCATTTTAGTAACTCGTTGGATGACTTGCCCTGACAAATTATAATCACAGACTAATGGGAATTTCTTCAATGAAATTGTTAACAATGAGCACTTATCAGGATTAGGACGGAGAAGCCAATCCAAACACCACTGAGAAAACGCTGCTAATGCATCTTGAAGAGTGATTGCATCACATAACTTGGTAATAAATAAACGTATCTCGGTGTACCAGTGTCAATATCTTGCGTACTATTAAAAAAAACCCAGTAGTAAAACACAACACCTAGCAACGGATGATAAATATGGACAAATGTAGGGGATATACAACTAACAACACCAAGGACCAAATAACATTGGCAAACTTTAAAAAAGTGAAAATGGGTCTATTGAATAAACAAGTTCTGAGGGGACAAAGTTCTAGGAGTCACTGTGTCGTGTTTCAGGCATCCCAAGCAGCACGCTATACAAGATTGCTCGCAGAGAGGGGATACGTTTAGCTGCCCCCTTCAATGCTGCTCCCACCACATGGAGCTCGGACGACCTTGAGCGAGCTCTCGGCTCTATTCGTTCCGGTACAACATCGGTCCAGAGGGCATCTACAGAGTTTGGAATACCCACAGGAACTTTGTATGGACGGTGCAAGAAGGAAGGTAAGCGTTCAGTAAAGCCTAGTTTGAGATATTTGAATAATGCAGTATATTCTACTTTATGCTGTGTAGGTTGTCCAGATGTCCTGCTTGTAAAGCCGGTATAAAGTATCATGCCTTTGCTTAGGACCTAAACTGAACCTCTTTTGGGTCTAGTTATGTGATAGCACTGTTTTATAGGGATGGGCCCTAACTGAATTTCTTTTGGGTCTTTATTTTTCATTTCATTTTATTATTCATCATACATCATACAGATTATGACTGATTTTGTCATTTTTTAACAATATACATTACCATATATTTTTATTTCAATTATTAATATTTCAGTACATAAAATCAGACACTTTATAGAAAGCACTATCCAATAGATATTCCTTGAAAACAGATTTAAAACGATGAAACGAGTGAATTTTCTTAATATCAGTCGGTACCCTAGTGTACAATCTCTCACATTTAATCTTAGGGCTTCGTTTAAAAACACCTAAATTATATTTCACTGTGTGAACATCTTTCTGTCGTCTGGTATTATAAAAGTGAATTTCGTCATTCAAAGTAAAATTACCTACTGTGGTGTTTTCTCACCCATAGTAGAGTGGGTGACCGCTCTACCCTGAAACTCACGTATACCGCTGGTTAGAGCAGATGGAGGGTTCGAAAGCTAGTGTAACGGCTTAGTTCTCCTTTACGTCTGCTCGGCAGTCCGGGTTAGTGGAGGAACCTATATGACTGTCAAAGTTACACCGTCCTGTCGGATGGGACGTTAAGCCGTTGGTCCCCTTGGTACTTTTCAAAAGGAGTAGGCTACGTGCCGGTACCGGGTTTCCCCTCCTCCCTTCTGTTCATACTTCATCCTCATCTATCACCACTCATCGTCTCGATTAGCCAAAGTGCATAAATATGAGACGTTAAGCAATAATCAATCAATTCTCACCCATAAAACAGAGTTAAAAATATATAAACATGGTATAGTTAAAATTCTCAATCGTTTAAAAACTGGTGTACATAATGTCCTATTACTTAATCCTAGCATTGATCTTAGTACTCTTTTTTGAGCTTTAAGAACTCTGTCCACGTTTGGGCACTCGCCCCATACTATGGGCACCGTACCTTAGCACCGAATACTCATAACCATCCATAATACATAGTTACCAGGGAGTCTAAATCACATAAATTATGGATCTGTTTAAAAGCATAACTACAGGAATTAATCCTAGCACACATGTAATCTAGCTGGTTACTCCACTTAAGATTTTGATCAACAAATATTCCTAAATTTTTTTTATAAAATTGCATTGTTTAATATTACACCGTTCTTCAAGTATTGTTAAAAATGAATCGTGTACACCACTAGCGGAGAACAATATAACCATGGTTTTTTCCTTGTTAAGTACTAGCTTATTTGAAGCAAAATATACTTGCAACTTACTGATTAATAAATTTAAAAGAGCTATTAATTCTTCCAAGGTCTTAGCACTAACAATAACTGTGGTGTCGTCAGCATACATGATAATTTTAAAAATTGTTGCTCTATATAGAGACAAATATCGTTGACGTAGAGTGTGTAAAACAGAGGGTCCAACACAGATCCTTGAGGCACACCTGATGTGACCGGTAAATTATCAGATTTGGCACTGGCTAGTATTCTAGATGATTTGTATTTTTAGTAACAAACTGAGAACGGTTACTAAGGTACGAGTTGTGTGAAGCACTGTTTTGTAGGGATGGGGCCTAAACTGAACTTCTTTTGGGTCTAGTTGTGTAAAGCACTGTTTTGTAGGGATGGGGCCTAAACTGAACTTCTTTTGGGTCTAGTTGTGTGAAGCACCAAGCAAAACAACTAGGAAATCGGAATTGTATAACATGTTTATTCATTTATATTAAATTATGTAAGAAAAAACATTAAAAATATGGTAGACAGTTACGCATATGCCGGCAGCATTGTAAAACATGAAAGTGGGAGGGCTTCTTTAATAATTGATTCCCGCATTTTTTCTCCACATTTGGGCAAATAATCCCTACCCAGAGTGTCCCCCCTGGCAGGTCACCAGATCCTGGAATGTACCTAAACTAGGAAAACTCCACAAAGTCGTTGATAGACGAGTGAGCGAGTACCCGGTAGGGATGACATTGATTCCAAAAAATTGGAATCAATCATTGTGACCTAAGAATCAATTTGGAATCGATTCCCAAGAAAAAACTTTTTAACTGTAGGCACAGTTATTTTGGTGGTCATTTTCCGCGGAACCCGTGATACAAGGTGATATTTCCGCTATCGTTTGCCGCGGAGCCCGTGATGACGTCACCTGCCCGCCTGACGCCATGGAGCAATGTATTTCGCAACGTTGGGTCGTCGTCTGTTGACCGTACTGCCTGCTGGGCTGCCTTTGTGTACGATCGGCGCCTGGTGGGAGAGGGAGGGACAGTAGGGGGACCGCTCTGCTGCGCCCCAAAACACGACGCACGAACATTTAAACTTGGTTTAAACTGTCCAGTGAGGAATCGATACCTCCAATTCGGAATCGATGCAGACAGGAATTGATCCGGAATCGATTAATCAATCTGCCATGTGTTCCCTAGTACCCGGTTACATACCATTTCCTCCTCCTACCTAAGGCTGGATCAAGTCAGCATGGGTTTTACCTCGCTAGCCTATTATAGGCTAAAGTGGCGCATTATAGACTTACAGTTAACTTGCCCTTCTCAGTTCAGTTCATGTATTTTGTTTAAGAAATTTTAGTAATAGCCCCCAAAGAGACAGGTGGCTTGCAGATTATTGTGAAAAGTGATGGTGACTGATGATTATACCAATTAAACTCAAAACCCTATTTATACCTATCACTCAACTTAAATGCAAATGTTCCCGGGTACCACTCAACACATGACTCGCTCACTCGTCTAATAACGACTTTGGCATTTTCCTAGTCTAGCTGGCTAAGGCGCCCTTATATCCGAAATGTGGAAAACCCTAGATCAAACCCCTTGCCGGGAAAGATTTTTAAATTTCTGGATTGTATTTAAAAAAGTATAAAACATGTTTTGAATGCAATCAATACTATGGAAAACATAGCCGTACAAAATATGTGTAAAGATTGCAAGGTTTACTCAATCTTCCAGCGGAATTTGGGGGATTCAATACACTTTGGTTGGTCACTGCATGCCTTCACAGCCTGACAAATAAAAAATAAAAAAGATTTCTCCAAGAACAAAACAATTGTCGTTAAATTTAATCCTACACATTTGCAGTCTATATTTCCAATTTCCATTTATTGTTTCTGGTGGGTTTAAATTGCAACGGATGTTGCTGATTTTATCAGCAGTTCTCAGTGACAGAAAACTTGTACTGGATGTCTGTTTAAAATTTCAGCGTAATCTGTTCTGCGATTCGGCTGGTTTTTAGCGTATACATACACACACAGAATCACTGAAGTGCTGTTTTCTTGAATTGTAAGACTTTGTTCGCTGTGCTCACTCATTCAACCAACCATTAATTTATGTGGGTCCAGATGGGAAAGGCCGTAGGCCTATGCATACATTACATAATTTAGGTTTGGTTCTAGAACCAGACCTAAGTGGCCTAAAATTAAGGCCTAAGCTACAAAGATGACAAGTTTTACGTGAGTGTAAGGGAATGTTTGCATTCTTATGCCTTCCTAGGGCCTAGGCTAGCACCTCAGTAGATTTTGTATAGACCTTAGACTAAGGGAATGTCTAAATCTAGCCCACGCCCTAGGTCTGAGTAGGTCTATGAGATCTAGACATCACCTTGGTCCAAGACCACTCAGGCAGGTCTATGAGATCTAGACATCACTTGGTCCAAGACCACTCAGGCAGGTCTATGAGATCTAGACATCACTTGGTCCAAGACCACTCAGGCAGGTCTATGAGATCTAGACATCACTTGGTCCAAGACCACTCAGGCAGGTCTATGAGATCTAGACATCACTTGGTCCAAGACCACTCAGGCAGGTCTATGAGATCTAGACATCACTTGGTCCAAGACCTATACAAAATCTAGGCCATAGGAAGGCATAAGAAGGCAAACATTCCCTTACACTCTAGTAAATCTTATCTTTGTAGAGCGCTGCACGGTCTTGCATGTTTATTGTTTTAGGGCGAACTATATTACACATGTCATAATGAAAACAATACTTGTAAAAATCATGTAAAACATCGGCAACCCCACAGGTTCCCGATTTCTTTGTTGCGTCTTCTTCTCTCTAGTCTTGCTCGCTCGCTCTCCGTCACTCGCCTGGCCTGCGCATGCGTGTCGTTGCTCAACTCAACGCGTTCCTGGAACCCGGCATCGGCAGGAACAGAGCCTACAGTGCTTTCGCAAAGTGAACATTTGCGTGGATTTTTTATGCCTCAAGACCAAAATCGCATTTTCAAACTGAAAACTACAGTTATAGAAAATACTCGTCTTAAAGCGTTTATTGCAAAGTACACTCGATGTTGCAAAAATACACAAAAATAATAATTATATTTTCTGGTTTAGGACACGTGAAGAAAATAAACAATTAACGTTTATGAGATGTGCGAAATAAAGGCATGTCAACTGTAAGGCCATAATGCGCCACTCTAGCCTACGATAGGCTAGGGAGGCCTTAGGTAGGGGGAAGAAAGAGAATGTTACCGGGTACTCACTCACTTGTCTAACAGCGACTTTGGCGTTTTCCTAGTAACTCCAACTTTAGTTCTGAGCATGTCACGTCTGGGGTGCCCCAGGGGTCTATCCTGGTTTCCTTAAAGGGGTATTCACCCGCTAAACTCAAAAAATATATTTCATTCAGGCTAACTAGTTATGAATTTAGAAATTAACAGAAACGTTATTGGGTTCGCCATTACACGAAAAAAAATTGTCAAACTTGGTAATTTTCGAGCTAGGTCCCATCGGCAAAAATCTCACATAAGAAATAACATGAGGACTGAAAACTGAAAAAAGTATATTGTTGTATATCAATATTGATGGGCAACGTTATTACCCGTGATAGAGGTACATCCTATTTTGTATTTTTGTTTGTCGGCAGGTATTGAGCTGTCTCGAAGTAACCCGACACCCTGGTCCGAAGGGGCAATGGGCGAGGCCCTGGAGGCTGTGAGGGTCGGACAGATGTCAATCAACCAAGCTGCCATCCACTACAACTTGCCTTACTCCTCGCTCTATGGCAGGTTCAAGAGAAGTACAGGTATGTACTGTACTTAAGCTACTGTTGGTTAAGATTCACTGGAATGTGGTAAGAGGGTTGCACAACAATCTAGAGGATTGTTAGCAGGGGTCGAAATTAACTTTTTTTGCTACGGGCTAGTAGCATCAATTGTCTTCTAGCCCGAGGGCATTTATACAAGCCCGCAATCAAATAGGTTTATATTTATGTAAATTGATCATACGTGAATTTTTTAAGTCACAATATTTGCTGGGGTTGCCGTGTGGGTGTGTTGGACTAGGGAAGGAGTGACCGGAAACGATTTTTCACCATAATAATAAGACGATGGTCCTAAATTAAGAATATTTAATTTTTTATACATTCCAAATGGATCGTCGAATCGCAGCCAAGTGTGCGCTGTTTTCCACTTTTCTTGGAATGTCCTTACCCTCTTTTTTTCGTAGTCACTTGGCGGTTTAGCTTCTGACACTTTACTCTTTGGTTTATGCACTCCTTGAATAAAACGCTACATATTGAAATATCACAAACTTACGATGGTAACCGAATAATAGGCCTACTGATATCTGACATAAAGTAAATAAGCTAGGCCTAGGCACGGCTGCGTATGCCTATGCTTTACGTTCCGGCAATGAACAGCTGGTCTGGTACTAGTGCGTGCGTCAGCCGTCTATGATACCCATAGAGATACCATACTGTTAGTACCTAGAGTCCCTACTCCCATCCGCCGTGCATAGGCCGCCATCGGCAATTTGAACGAGCAAAGATGTCTTCTGAGTGTGGCATGGCAGCGCTGAATTCAAACTGGCGGTTGTAGTTTTTACGTACTGAACAGTATATTAATCGCCTTGGATAATGGATACTGATCTTTTCAATGTTGAATCATTTAATTTATGAATAAATGAAACATTGTAATGGTTTGTTTATAGTCATTACTCATTATAGGCACTGTAGCAAAGATTACACTATGTGACAATAACTTCCCCCCCACCCCCCACCCATAGGGTTAGGCATGTCTGTAATTTTTACGCGATAAATGTATGGACAGTGCGAACACCCGCGGATCAACGCCAGAATCAACAAGGCCGATTCAGAACAACTGTGAATTTACTATGTACCTCGTTACTAGGACGGCTCCAAAGTCACCGTTCACAAATTCCGAAACCAAGAACTGATGGACTTAATTCCTAATCAGAAGTTTAAAAACTTCTGTCTTTAACGGGAATCGAACCCTGGACCTTCTGTATTTGAAGTAGAGACGCTAACCACACGACCAACGAGCCACACTATACCATTGCGGAGATTTGTATTATGTTCATACATCTCGAAAATCATTTGCAAAATTAATTTGTTTTTTATTTCTCAATTTCATTAATTGGGAAACACTCCCGTAGGTGTAATAGATTTTATATAAATCATCTACAATGCACCAACAATACAGATGTTAAGAAGTTAACCGTCCCGGTAGCTTAGGGGTAAAGCACTCGACCGGCAATCGGGAGACCGGAGCTCGATACTCCGCTATGATGGATTTTGTAATTTCTGAGTTGATCTACAAAGAATGTTTTTTTTTAAATTATTTCTATCTGACATAGTTATTAATATGTAAAGTTATTATTTTAATTTCTTCATCGACTTTTTTTTTATTCTTATAGTATTTCGAATTTACTATTTACTACTTGGGGGGAGGGAAGTTATTGTCACATAGTGTAATCTTTGCTACAGTGCCCGTAATGACAATAAACAACACATTACAATCTTTTATTGAAATATTATATGATTCAACATTGAAAAGATCATTATCCAAGGCGATAAATATACTGTTCAGTACGTAAAAACTATAACCGCCAGTTTGAATTCCGCGCTGCAATGCCACACTCAGAAGACATCTTTGCTCGTTCAAATTGCCTTGAATCCCGAAGATGGTGGTGACTCTAGGTACTAATGGTATCTCTATGATGATACCGCGCAGCGCTTAGTTCAAGGGATGTAAGAAGTTACAATTTTTGATGCTTGGTAGCGCACAACTACTAGAAACTCGTCAGGTTATCGGCGCGAAATATTATGATTTTTGAATGGCAATTGGGAACTCTGGAATAAGTACTCGCCCGTCGGGCTAGTGAAATGAGATTTTTACTAGCCCGAGCAAAGTTTCACTAGCCTCGGGCGAGCGTTAATTTCGACCCCTGATTGTTAGGAATCGTTCGCTAGTGGTAAACATCTTAGATAAATAAATCAATATTGGAGATAAACTGATACCGATATAAAAAATCGGACGATACTAGGGGCCTAATTGTTTTGGAAGAATCTGTATTGGAAGATTTTGCCAATACCATCTCTACAATTTCAGTTGAGCTATTAAACATCTATTGATAAAAAGAAATCATTATTCATGATATTTATCTTTATTAAAGTGTACTCTCGTGACTCATGAGTCATATCCTAATTACAAGCAAGTTCCCTTATTGGTAGAGGTACCCTAGGGAAAAATGGTGATAGTAACAAAATTCGAGAATTTTTTTAAATGTCCATTTTATTGCCTAAAATATAATATTGTTGACAAATTACATCACTTAGAGATGGAAATAAAAAAACACGTTTAAAATGTGAATTTCGCGAAATCGCTTGTAAAGCGCAAATGACAATAAAATTGTATGAAACTATTAACATCTATTGATAAAAATCATTATATGATATTTATCTTATTAAAGTGTACTCGTGATCATGATAGAGTGTGCAAAAATGTTTTTAAGTGAAATTCGGCTTAAAAATAAAAATCGCGATTTGTCGCGATTCCAAAACCATTTTCTCAATGCACAACTAAAAAAAAAAAAAAAAAAATCAGGTATTTGATTGATTTAATGCTTTAAATAAACAAGCTATGAGGTGAAGTTCAGAATCATGGTATTTATATTTACGCTCATTTCAGCCTTCAGTTTCAAAGTGTTCCGACAGTTTACCAATTAATTGTGTCTACCGGCACCTCCACCAATATTACGAAATTGCAGTTTTTATGTGTCTTTGATATGATATGAAGTATTTTGAGCTTACTCTCGTTCAATACGATTATTGATCTCACGATCGGTTGTATGACGGACTTTCCACTCTACCGGCAGTATTAATTTTTTCGACTTCGACCCGGCACCTCGCCGAAAACTTAAATTTTTTACCTTTTGTTAAATTTCGCGACGGTAATTCGATTTAGACATAATTGCAATATTGAGGGACTATATCGCGTATCAATAAAATTCGCGAAATATATCGGCCGAATTGTGAAATCTGATTGGAGATATGCCATCCATTCACAATTCTGATTCATGTTGCAAACTGAATTGAAGGATTATTGCACTTAAAAAAATCGCAATTTCGTTGTCACCATTTTTGTGCACATCTCTACTCATGAGTCATATCCTAATTACAAGCAAGTTCCCTTATTGGTAGAGGTACCCTAGGGAAAAATGGTGATAGTAACAAAATTCGAGAATTTTTTTAAATGTCCATTTTATTGCCTAAAATATAATATTGTTGACAAATTACATCACTTAGAGATGGAAATAAAAAAACACGTTTAAAATGTGAATTTCGCGAAATCGCTTGTAAAGCGCAAAATAACGAATAAAATTGTATGAAACTATTAAACATCTATTGATAAAAAGAAATCATTATTCATGATATTTATCTTTATTAAAGTGTACTCTCGTGACTCATGAGTCATATCCTAATTACAAGCAAGTTCCCTTATTGGTAGAGGTACCCTAGGGAAAAATGGTGATAGTAACAAAATTCGAGAATTTTTTTAAATGTCCATTTTATTGCCTAAAATATAAATTGTTGACGAATTACATCACTTAGAGATGGAAATAAAAAAACACGTTTAAAATGTGAATTTCGCGAAATCGCTTGTAAAGCGCAAAATAACGAATAACATTGTATGAAACTGGTCAAAACGTGAATTAACTCTCAAAATCCGACCTTTTAGTGTGCAAAATCCGGGGTTTTAGTGGAGGTGCCGGTCCAGACTGAACGGACGACAACACAACTTCATTTCATGACGCGGGCTTCGCGGAAACAGACCGGCAAAATTTTGGCGTGTATCAAGGACTCCGCGGAAATAGTCCACCAAAATAACGGTGTGTACAAATATTTGTTTTTTCTTGGGAATTGATTCTAAATTGATTATTAGGTCACAATGATTGATTTTAACTTTTTGGAATTTATGTCATCAATGTAGGCTCCATTTTTTTATGTTTTTAAGCCACGTTTTTGTCAATTTTTGTGAAATTGAGAAAAACGCGTTTTTTTTTTTTAAAACAAAATTTGGGTTTTTATATCACCATTTCTCATTATCTCTACTCATTGGATTCAAATCAAATGTCATGTTTTTAGGTCTCGCTTCGTAGGGAATTCTGAATAAATTTAAATAGGGTATCAAAATCAGTTTATAGTAGGGCTGTGCGAGCCTAGAATTTTTAAGTCGAGGCGAGCCGAGTATTAAAAAAAAAAGCTTGATTTTCGAGCCGATCCGAGCCGAGCTTTTTCAAAAAAAAAAAAAAAAAAAATGGTTAGGCTACATATTTTCTAGGGATGTCATCGGGTACCCGGTTCTAGAAATTACCCGGAGCCGATTATAAGATCAGAGTATTTTTCGCGACCGTTTTTAGGCTAATTCACGGGTTTATTATTTTACGCGCTACGTCGATGCGATCTTTCCCGCGGAGCCTGCCCGCTGCCTACAGAGTCGATAGAGAAGACCCGGGGAAACTTCTTTGTCGACTCTGCTAAAGAGTAACTCGAGTTGACAACAGAGCGTGTTGTAAGCCAACACGTGACACCTGCGCGAACTACGTGCGCGTTCGGTCGATCCAACCAACTCAACTCACAGCTGACCAAAAACAAAGATGGATGGTGTGGAACTAGTTGGATGAAGAATTATTGCGATGTGATCATGTTTCTACGATCACGACGCATTGGATTGTTATTCCTTGGCTTATCTCCTTTCTTTCCTAGGCTTATTTTGCGACGAAAGCTTCAGCGCGGGCGATAGTGTGATAGGTTTTCTCACATGAGAGAGAGAGAGACACGTTTGCATTCTAGGCCTAGGACTATCGACTACTGCTGAGCGACATGATGCGTGGCTTAGGTGCGCATTTTCTCGCAAAACTTGCTGTTGGAAGTAATCCTTGTTGATCTTTTTGCTAGTATTGGCGACGGTTTTTGGCTCGGTTCGAATAAATTGAGGCTTAAGCCAATCGAGCAGAGAGCATTTGATTCTAGACCTAGGCTATGCACTAGCTCGGGCGCTATGATGCTCCAAGCTGAACGCATCGTATACGCGAAAACTTGTGTTAGCTCGCACGTCCTGTTTAATGAAAATGAGACATTGTACTGGTCTCTTATGTAGTGAATTTGGTAAGTTAGATTGGAGAAGGGTTGACGTGGCTTGAATAATCGAGCCTAAAACAGCCCTAAGGGCGGCACAAAACTTCAAACTCTGGATGACTACTCGCACACTAAGTTTTAGATTAGTAATTATGGGTATCTCTTCATGACAATATGGCGTATGAGTTGGAGAAGTTGACAGTCTAAAGCATAGAGAAACTAAAAACCCACCAAGGGTAGGGCACACAAATGTTCAATCTCTGCATGTTGTCACAACAGCAGTAACTTAAAGTTTCTTACCTATACACTCGTATCGATGCTGTTGGTAAAGTACCTGTGATTGGCACAAAATCATTATCTTCTGGCAACCACAGTTTATCACATGTATCAACCTTTTGTAGCCCACTGAAGCTAATTTCTGACATTGCATGTTGTCATCATCAGCAGGTTACTTCACACACACATTCATACCATTATTTCATAGTATGGAGATGGTGTGTGAAGTAACCTTGCTGGATGACAACACATGCAGAATTTACTTCTTGCGTGGCCCTACCACAGGTTTGGTTATGTGTTGTGAGTTTTGTTTGCATGTAGCTAGCTGATTTTTAGTGGCCACCATCCGCCTGATGAGTCCCAGAAGGACGAAACGCGTCGTGGATTAAGGTAACAAACAACTTTAAATTAGCTGCAGTTGTCATCAGCAGGTGAAAAGTTTTGTCGCCCCCAGCCCTTCAGGCTGGGTTTTATGTTCTCTATGCTTTCCCAACCTGTCAACCCTTCTCCAATCTATACTGAACCAGCCGATTGGCCTTTTCCTATTTGTAACAATATTGAAATATGTATTATGACTAGAGGTACGTACGTGTACATATCACCAGGGCCGGTTCTAGGCGTAAGCGACGTAAGCGGCCGCTTACGGCGGCACTTGTATAGGGGCGGTACTTTTTTGTATTTACAATTTCAATTACTACATGTGTAGCATTAATAAGGGGCTTTAACCCATTCGTCAGCATCAAGCAGTAAGTATAATGTTATTGTAAATTGTAATAATATGTAACATATGATAATGGATAAGAATTATGGACTGCCACACTGCACAGCAGTCCACTGTCGATGCCGACACTCAGTCAGTCGTTCATACGGGAAGTTTGGGAGATGTTGTAGTAATGAGCGTGCACGAATCCGACGATGAAATTGACTCTCCGCGCACCATCAAGGCTCTCCTTCAAGCAGCAAGATCAACTGCTAAATACTCGTTCAAGATTAAGAAGTAAACTTGTTAATTGATCATAATTCCTTTAAATCTGTTAATGCTGTTTACGTAGTATTAATTTACTACTTTGAGAATCGGTAAATGACAAATTAAAATAAAGACACAAAAAATTATTCTTGGTTTATTTGGAATTTATTATCCTTAAATTACTTATGAATAAAAATATGCCTATTGCCTACTTGAATTATGAATACTCGGCATATCAGCGGATGTAATATTATAATCTATTACCTCAGTGACTCACTTATTTTTGGGGGTTTTCCAGTTTTGACTGCACAAAAACTACATTGTTTTGGTATTGCATACAGCCCACCACTTCTTAAACGCACCAAATGCAATCTAAAAAGCTGAATTTCTAAATTTTCTCCGCCCCCCAACCCCCCAGTGCTTGGTCCCTTCGGGAGGGGGGGGGGGCAAAGTTGATCTTGCTTACGCATGGAAAATCCTATGACCGGCCTTGCATTTCACTTTCAAGTGTCATTTTATAGCATTTATAGCATCTATTTTTTTGTCACATTAAAAAACTTAGACTATGAAGTTTTCTCATATTTTCATTGTGAAATTATGTCACCAAGTTTCAATTTAATATCCACTCATTCAACTTAATTAAAATTCGTATTACCATAATATGATAGATACTATGTTAACCCATTGAGCCATCAGTATATTTTGCCTATTTTGCCTATTTTGCCCATTCGGAAGCAGATGAAAGCCATATTACGGTGGCTGGCACTCTGCCGCACCCTGCCTAAGGGCCGAAATCACGTGTATGCACAAAAATGTAGGCCTAGGGTAGGCCTATCGTTTTTAGTTAATATGCTTTGCTTTTTCAGTTTAAGTTCCCACCAGCCCTAGGCAGGCCTTACCCTATTTGTGCTATAATGCTTGCATCATTTCATTCATTTGCAAGCTAATCACTAACACTTTCTGAATCTCACAATATATCAGACTTATCTAGTACACTCGCCTTCAGATTCGCCATCTCGTAATATTCAGGAGCATTACGTCACTTTTACGAAGTTAACAACAGCTCCCACCTTGACAATTTGTAGACCTTTATCTTATTTGTAGTCTGTGACATGGCCAAGTTTGAGAATTTATAGGGTAAAGCTCAACCACGTCGGTAAAAGAGTCTGCCTTCATATAGTGCTGCTATCTGTGTGAGATTGACTGAACTTTGTTGTTTTTTTGCAAAATCAAATGACAATCGTAATAGACACGGAACCGTTCTGTATGTTGATTTTCGAGCCAGACTTAACTAAAAAATATGATTCGAAAACCTTAGCTTCAAGTATGACGTGGGAAATATGCACAATACTGTTTAACATGTCAATATGTGATGCCTGGCAACCATGTACTGTTTTGTGTCGGGTAAATACGAAGCAGAGGGACACCCACCTCTTGAGGTTGTGTCCTCCAACCCTTCTCCACCTCCACCACAAATCATGGTTGTACAGTATCACCAGCATACTCTGCAGCAGCAGCAGCAACAACAACAACAACATCATCCTCACACAGCGATGTACCAACAGCAGTCAACAGTAGAGAGCAAATACATCACAATAGCAAATGCATAAACTTTGTGTGGTGAAACCATTGACTCTCAGGGTTTTGTGTTGTGAACTGTAATGTTGGTACCTTAGTGTGAACTTATCCCATCCTTGGTATTATTCTAATGGATTTCATTTTTAATTTTATACTAGTAGGGCTACCCTAGATTAGATTGTAAATCATGTTAACTGGTTTCAGGATGACAATGTTGTACCACTACCACCATACACTGGTGTATATTAGCTTAGAGAGTTATAGCAAGTAGGTAGATCAGGTACCATAAACCACAAATATCACCGGCCCTATCAGTACAGTTTACTTACATAGGGTCTACATCTCGACGGATAAGTTAAGTATAGTTCCTAGATACTGATACACCACTTTTTATGTTACAAACATAATAATTTTTATCTAGTTTTAACTTTTAAATGCATACTGTATTATTACATTAATGAAATACTCAACTACGCCGTTTGGTAACTTCATTGGACTATTAATAAATTATTTTAAATATGGACATGCTTGTTGTATGCTGCTCTACTGTATAAACATAATTATTTGTTATTGTTTTCTTTCACATTTTTATTGTTTACATAATTTTTATTTATACTTTTTACTAAATAGTAACATTGACTTTCTGTCTCTTTATGGGGTTTCTTCAAGGAGTTCTTAAGGTGAATCAATCGTATTTTTCTATTTTCTCAAATATTTAACTAAGTAAAAATGTATTGAATGGCTTTGAAACCTGGCTCTATTACAACTTAAGTTAGAACATCAAAACTATTTTTTTTCAAATATTTTTGATCGGGCACACACTATTCAATCTAGGTAGTTGTGTTTTTGTGACATTAATTTTCAACGGCTTTCTAGAAGGGGTCTGGGAGAAAATAATTGTCTTTAGTGCGTTTATGACCGTTAAGTACCATATTGTCCCGAATATAGCGTAATGTTTTTTCCGAAATACAATCTTTAAAACAGCATTCCCATTCTTTTCGCGCTCTTGCATTTGCAATAACGCCTGAACATAGGCCACCCACAATACAACTCCCGTGCATCGCCTGACCTTCCACTCGACGTGTGGCAGGCGGGTGACATCATCACGGGTTCTGCGGGAATACCGCCGTGTATCAGGGGTTCCGCGGAAAATGAGCACCAAAATAACTGCGAGTACAATTAAAAAGTTTTTTCTTGGGAACCAATTCCAAATTGATTCTTTGGTCACAACTCACAATGGTCAATTCCAATTTTTAGGAATCAATGTCATCTCTAAATCAGACTGGTTGGCCTATGTGAGCTTGTGCTTGGCTTACACTGTTAATAAACATAGGTCTAGGTGGGAGGCACTAACATTGTTCAAAATGTTTTGTTGTAAGAGTAAATTTTAGGCTATTCATTCATTGTATTGTAAATATAAATGCTTGTACATTTCAATGTTATTTTTTATTTTTCTTGAAATGATTTTGAAAAAGGGAGATCGTGCTATATTCGGGACAATAAACACTATTAGTGTGACGCCACGGCCCCCTTATAAACCACAGCCTGACTCCAAACAATGGTCCATACCGATACGGCTATGTGATTGGTCGAGGCCGGCAAGGGACGGGCTCGGATTGGTCAAGCTTGTTTGGAGTCGGCTCTGATGTCGCCGCTAATAGTGTCTATACGGTAACTACAGTAAATATATTTGATATAATGAAATTCCCTGCAGCCTGGGGCCCTATAATGAATCCAAGATATAGTTGCATGTCATTACAATTTACACCACTAGGGGACCGAGATTATTTTGCTAAACTGATGAGTAATTTTTCCGTTACATAATCAAGCCTCGCCTGTATGCCGATGCAAACCTCCCAACTTCCTTCTTTTATTACTGCTCGCCCACTACTTTATTATGTTATCTTTTTCTGATAATATGTCTTCCAAAGTAACAGCGAACAAATATCATTGCATAGTTGTTAAATGTAATAAAATATCAGACACTTGAATAACGCTGTTATAATACAAAACAATCGGTTGAACCATCAAAACAAAAGATGAAATCAAAAATCATTGAGCCTAAACTTCTGTTTATTTATTTATTTATTTATTTATTTATTAATAGTCAATAGAAGTACAACCTTCATAAAGACATTGCCAAACACGAGTGTAGCGTTGTTTATGCAACCTACCAGCTCCTGCACTACAACACACTACACTACGGGATGGGGGGGATTTGGCTCTCGCTGATCTTTTGTAGAAAAACACATTTTGAGCGGCTAGGAATTCCGTCATCCACGATTCAGGAGAAAAATTGGGAAAATAGGTATCTTATTTAAAACTACTTTTTGTTGTAATGACTTTTGACATTAATTCGAAAATTGGGATTCAGGCGGGACCACCGAAAATGTTTGGTTTAATGATAATTCTGTAGTGATGGCATTTGTTGTAATGACTAAGTATTATAGTAGCATATTCCTTTTCAATACAAATTAAGCATGGTCCCTTTCTATACTTTGTGAGTGCTATCCAACCAAGGAGCTCTCAAATTGTCACTTCATTCCAATGGAAGAAAGAAACTGCATTTTGTAGAAGTAAAGTAGTAATTCCAACTTAGTGTATCATGTATATTCATAAATGGCATGGATGGTTGTAAAATATGGTCAAACAAGTAATTTGGAAACATTTCAAATTTTGTAATTTCTTGAATGGGTATTTATGTGGACTTGTGGTTTATATCATGAATGACAAAGGTGATTTCTGCTCATAGTATTGTTTTCTTCCGTATTGGATTGTTTACTCTCTTAACATATATCATATATATTTGCGTATAGGCGTAGGCCCTGAGGTATTATGAGTGTTTTCCAAAGGCCTATATGCATCTCTTCTCGATGACAAGTGGCTAGGTTTATAATTTTACTTAGTATGGCAAATACTTGTAAACATTCCTTTTTTCTTTGCAAAGCAGACCAAAATAAAGATTGCATTTAAGAAGGGTAGTAAATTATTCCACGCAACTAGATGCGAGCTCTGGCAATTTTCGTCGGGGACACCTCCCCCTTCCCATGACGACTTCTCCAACGACGACGACAATGACAACACGAAAGATGACGAAGACCGACCCGTGGCTTGTTCTGACCAGCATGGGACTTTCCTCCCCACATCCCCTAGGCTAGAGTGGTGCATTTTGTGTTATGACCCTAACAGTGATGCGCCCTTAATCCAAATAAACTAAAAAACTCACCTGATTGTCTGCAAAATTTGTCTTAATAAATACCTATGTTACTTTGTTTATAAATTCCAGTAGCATAAGTTATGAATGGAAGCTATAGTTTTTGTTTTTAAAATATGTAAATGAACTGATAGTTTAAAGGGGCACATATTTAATTGACATTTTATATTGTTTTAACACATGTATTATTTTTAACATGATATTTTCTATTTTGTTGTTCCATTGAACAATGTTTTAATAATGTACAGTATCTGTACTTCTTCATCTACTACATATACCTTTTTAAACTCTTCTTCTGGTGTCTGTCCAGAGCATAAAAAAAGTTGTGTGCATAGTGTTTGTATGTATAATATTTTTTTGTTAATTAATACTATTTATATACGGTACGTATAATTACTTAGCTGTTGCGTTGATGTCAGGGTTACTGTGATGTGTATGCCCCCTTTAAAAAGTTTCCAGCACAATTATATTGTTAAATGATTTTACTTCAACAAATACTAGGTATGTGAAAATCTTGTCAGCAAACATTTCTTTTATATGTATGCCTACACATTTCTTAGTTCATTTGGGGATGATTGCGATAGTTAACCAGATTGTGATCGATAGTGTCTCGACAAGATGTGAATTACCTCTGCTTTAACTGCAGAGTGCTGTGGTTATATGTGTGGTTAAAACAAAATATTATAAGGCACGATTTGTGATTGATGAAGGAAAGATATATTTTGCTAATAGAGTATATGGTTGGTTATGTAGGCATTACGGTGCACAAATAAAATATTAGTAATGTTTCAAATATGTGTATTACTATTGACGATAATTTTAACAGTACAATAATAGTAAGTCTATTGCATCCATATTGTCATTATTTACTCAAACTTTTATTAGTAAAAATAAAATTATGAAAGTGTAACATAACATCTTCTTTGTATGTATTTTATTACCCTTGTATTCCTTATTAATTATTATGTATTCTAATTCGCGTTTAAAAGCAAAGTGGCTGACATCTGGTGGTCAAGTGGAGAACTGCTCCAAGGCAGATACCGGGAGGCTGCATGGCGGCATTCAATGTTAAACCAATGCAATATTGTAGCGTCACGGTCAACTCCAGAAAGAATTTACTCGATCATGTTTATTATTTAGCAAGCAAGAAAGGTCATAAAATTAGTAATACACATTTTTGTAATGCGTAAAGAAACAAAAAGTCTGAATGTGTATATTATTCCGTGCAATACTGTGGGTTAGATGGGAGTTCTATTGTTGGTTCTATTCCTATTCCTTGAGACACATTTTTCACAACTTTCATCAGTTTCATGGATACCACCAACCGATAAACGATAAACCATAATGGTAATTAATTTGTTACAATGATGTGCTGTAGGCGGTATAGGGCCAAATCGGGCTAAGAGCTATGTACCGTCTTTGGGTTCAACATTCTAAACCCAAAGATACTGTAAACCATAGTGTATATTATGCAAGTCTCATTAATGGTGTAATTGATAATTGGTATAGATATAATATGGAATTTTTGTAATTATTATTTATTATTAATAATATGTCCATAAATAATTATAGTTTTTAAATTTGTGCAGCGCATTGAATGTAAACTATCCTACCTACCTTGATTTTTTATTCCTTTATGCCAGAGATTTGTACCAACTGCTGCCGTGAACAACAAATAATTATGCATAGACTTAATTATTTATGGGTTCATATTATTCATAATCTCAACCAAAACAACAACAAAACAATTCTAGGACTTAACTAGGCGTAATATAATTAGTTAACTATGCGTATTAATAATAGTAGGCCTATATAATATATAAAGTTTAGTGAAGGCCGGTGCCATCTATATATAAATTATAACTTTAAATTTTTAGCCGCATTGGGGGGCTTTTTAAATGTGAGACAATGTTTTAAGAAGTTTCAATGACGAGACGAAACACAAATTTAATAACAAATCGAGTTTGATAATTTATTCGCGAGGAACCCGCAAAAAATTACTTCCGGGGAAGGGGGTGAGGGGGAGAATAAATAATCTGTGATATAATATTATATTACATATCATATAGGCCTAAGTAAAGGCCAATAATCATAAGAAATTCGCTGTATTGCCATCAAGTTAAAATTACTGAAAATACACGTCTCCAAATTACGAGATAAAATTCCTTATTTTGCTAGTTATTTTGCAGCTGAGGGTTACAAAATATAGTGATTGTCCTACCTCATCGTACCCAAGTACTGGAAAGTAGAAATCTTCCAGAACTGACGCTTACAATGAAATATTATGTTTTAAAGCATGAAAAACACACTTGCTCCCTATGCAGCCCGTGTTTTTATCTGCCTTCGGACGGCCATGTTGGCATACGACCGTGCTGCTACCTGGTTAGGTTTTAACCGCGAATAGACGAGGGAGCGGAGCGACTGAGGATACAATTCAATTAAAACAGCGCTTATACCACGTTTACATTACTGCAGTTACTACGTGGGTATATATAACCTGGGTGACCACTATCGTTCACACCTACTTTAAATTACGATCGAACCGAGTAGTTCAATAGCCACCTAAACATAATGTTTTTGTAAACCATATTTAGAAGGCTGCGTGTACTCGATAACATAACCTTAAAATTCCAGCTGTAATTTTCATCTCCGGCTGACAGAAGATTTGAATCGGTGTATTACTTTCTTCATTGGTGAAATTTGACATCTCAGATTAATACAGAAGAACACGTTCGAGCTAGGAAGCTTGGAAGTAAGGTTATGTACGACAATCAAATTAACATGGTAACTAAACAACAACAACAAAGTTACGCGAGTAACCCACCTAAATTACCCTTGTAAGATTTTCTACCAGCTTAGCAGCTTTCAAGCGCTTGCACACAGAATAACCCGCGTAATATGCTAGTAATGTAAACGTGGTGTTATTCTGTTCTCTGTACGTGTGTATGTGCATGTTCGTCGATAATCTGCCGAATCGCTGAACAGATTGCGCTGAAATTTTAAACAGACATCCGGTACGAGTTAACTGAGAACTGCTAGTGATAACAAAATCAGCTAGATCCATAGCGAATTAAACCTACAAGAAATAATAAATTAAAAAATTGGCTGCAAATATGTAGGAATTATTGTAACAACAATGGTTTTGTTTTTAAAAAAATGTTTGTTATTTTTAGGCTGTGAAAATGCAGTGCCCAAGGTGTATTGAATCTTGCACGCTCAAGGTACCCCAAAATGCCGCTCGGAGATAGAGTAAACCTTGTAAGATTAGACGTATTTCATACTGGCTATGTTTTCCAAAGTATTGTCACAGATGATAGACTACACTGCATTATATTATGCATTTCAAAACATGTTTAATAATTTTTAAAATACTAGGCCGCTTCGCAAACACTTTTTTTAGTCTCGTTGATGGATGAGCTTTTTTAAGTTTTTAGTATACGTGGGATCTCTTTACTTCTTCAAGTTCCATTGCAAAATCATTTTTGTTTAAATTATGCTAATTTCTATAAAGTAGTACTAATTGCTATGGTAATTAGAATGGAAAATATCTGGAGGCCTGAAGATTTGCTTTTTGAACGCATTGTAGGTGATTGTTGTCAAGTTTCTATTGTAACTTTTTAATTATTGTTATTATACACCTCAAAAAACTCATATTAAAATTTAAAACCTTTATTTCTATGGATTCTGGCTAACTTTTGTAACTTTTTCTTTCAAAAGGCAATAATCACCATTACCTTAATGTCCATGTGAAATATAAACGTTGTAGCCCCACCCATTTGGTCAGAATGGCCCCAAATATCACAAAAATATCATATTAAAAATAAAAATAAATCGTAAAAGTACGATATTCATGAGAATTATTTCTTCGAGTGTGCCCAAAAACGTGGCAGGTCTAAGTTCAGAGATTTCGAAGGACCACTCCAAGCTTCATCTCGATCGCATATGCCCTTTGCCCGGTAGAGCGCAAACAGACAGAAAAAAAACAAAAACATTGGAGCTAAATTTTTTGAGGGGTCAGTGAAATTGAAGTCTTCGCTTCGTTCATCCAACAATCCAGAAATTACATAATCTTTACCGATCAGGGGATTGAACCCAGATATCCCACATCTTGGGTATAAGGTCCCCTTAGCCAACTAGACTAGGAAAACGCCAAAGTCGTTATTAGACGAGTGTGCGAGTTGAGTACCCGGGAACATTTCCTTTCTTCCCCTTACCTATACCCCTCTCTATAGGTTAGAGTGGTGCAATATGGCCTTAGGCCTACAGTTTACTTATTATTATTATTATTATTATTATGATTATTATTATTATTTATTTTCAATTGCCCTTATACCAAGTAAACTCAAAACCCTATTAATTATCCAAACTTAAATGCAAATGTTCCCGGGTACTCAACACATGGCTCACTCACTCGTCTAACGACTTTGGCGTTTTCCTAGTGGTAGCACATAGGCTCTACTGTATTTCAGTATTAGTACTATATTTTTATTATTATTAGTGAATATAGCAATTGTCTTAAAATTTGCCCGACTGAGGATCGAACCCAGAACCTCCGGCTTTTGGAACCAATGCTCTACCAACTGAGTTATCGGGGCATCGGTTCGAAAAGCCGGAGATTCTGAGTTCGATCCTCAGTCGGGGCAAACTTATACCACAATTGCTATCATTCACTAATAATGTTCTCAAAGCAGGCTTATGCTTATGCTTATGCTGACAAAAAATTGTATTCATTTTTACTACTTTTTCTTCTTATTATTATTAAAGTGATATACAAACTTGCCTAAATGTAGCGCGCTTCATGTAGCATGCTACTTTTTACCTGTATCAGATCCGGCAGCGCACTACTTTATTTGCAGAGCATATTGTAGCAGTCACATTTTACCATTTTTGTAGCATTAGCATGATATTTGCAGTAGTTTTTAAGTTCCAACACCACGTAAAGTCAAATGTCGGTGCCGCAAACTAACTTCCTTAATGCCTGCTGCTGCACCGCAAACGTTCCGATCTCCGAGGATGTGTTTTTTAATTATATAGTGCGATTAAGGTGTCTTCTCAAACACAACTATAGTGCAAAATGTGATTAGAGCATAAAAATTTGCAATTATGTAGATTTTGTAATGAGAAATTTGAAAATAACTGGCTCCACGATGGGGTCTTGTTATTTAACTATTAATTAATATTAATTAGTTAATTATGTGACACGAATTTCAAAGTGGCAATAAATTAGTCATGTTTGGTATTAATTAGGGAGCATTTTTCACCTATATAAAGAAAAAAAATACATTGAAAAAATATTATGAAATATACATAAGTTAAAGTTAAATATGTTGATTTTGCTGATTTTTTAGTTTTTGAACCAAAAGATCAACGTTGAAGTAAAATTTACAATGATATCACAGTGTTCACAAAAGAGCTGGTAACTATAATTAATAAATCATTTTTCAATTTTCAATAATAGTAATTACAATATATTTAACACAAACTACAATATGGCGTAAAGATGTCTAACTATGGTACAAAATATGATACCAACTTAAAAATCTAGCAATCTTAAAGCTTTTGTAATGAGAAATTCGAAAATAACTGGCTCCAAGCTGAGTGTTTAGTATTTAACTACTAATTGATTAGTTAACATTAATTAGTTTATTTAGTACTAAAGTTTCAAAGTGAAGACAAATTTGTAGTGTTTGTTGTCAATTGAAAGCATTTTTCACCAAAATTAAGAAAAAAAATACATTGAAAAAATATATTGAAATATAAACATGTTATAGGCTAGTTAAATATGTTGATTTTGTGATTTTTTAGTTTTTGAACCAAAAGATCAACTTTAATGTAAATTTTTTTTCCAACCAATGATAACACAGTGTTAACAAAAGAACTGGTTACTATAATTATTGTATCATTTTTCAATGTTCAATAAAATGGTAATTACAATATATTTTACACAAATTAACAAATTATCTTAAATTGAAAAGTTACAGAAACATGTTGTGTGACGTAGCAAAATGCATTATTTGACTTGTTTATATCAATCTTAAAGATTTTGTAATAAGAATTTCGAAAATCACTGGCTCCAGGCTGAGTTTTGAATATTTAACTATGAATTGATTAATTAAATTAATTACTTATTTGTGTCCAAAAATATCAAAGTGAAGATAAATTTGTCATTTTTGGTATCAAATGAAAGCATTTGTCACAAACATTAAGAAAAAAAAATACAATGATAAATATATTGAAATATATATATATATATAAACAGCGTCATAGTCGCCTACTATAAAGCCAAGTTTAAACATATATATATATGATAAAAACAAGGATCTTGGGTAAATCCGCGTCGAAAATAAGATGAACCAGGGCAGAACCTGGGCGTCCACCGACGTTTCGTCTGTACTACGTCAGACATTTTCAAGGTTGACTGTGACTCTACGGAGGTTGGAGTCACAGTGGTTGGCAAGCACGCAGCGAAAAAAGTGACTACACCGGTGTAGGCCTACTAACATAACAGCGTCATAGTCGCCTACTATAAAGCCAAGTTTAAAATATATATATATATATATATATATATATGATAAAAACAAGGATCTTGGGTAAAACCGCGTCGAAAATAAGATGAACCAGGGCAGAACCTGGGCGTCCACCGACGTTTCGTCTGTACTACGTCGGACATTTTCAAGGTTGACTGTGACTCTACGGAGGTTGGAGTCACAGTGGTTGGCAAGCACGCAGCGCCCGCCTTATATAGCCTCGGCTGAAGGTGCGGGTCGGCGAGGTTATATAGAAAATATGTGCGGGGCGGCGAGGTCATATCGTGAAAAGGTGCGGGGCGGCGATGTCATATCGAAAAAATATACGGATGGTGGCAATTGAGAAACAAAATAGCACAGCTTACTGTAGTGAAACTTTTTTAGTCCGGCTTCTTGTGACTCCAACCTCCGTAGAGTCACAGTCAACCTTGAAAATGTCTGACGTAGTACAGACGAAACGTCGGTGGACGCCCAGGTTCTGCCCTGGTTCATATTATTTTCGACGCGGTTTTACCCAAGATCCTTGTTTTTATCCTATGACGGGCCGCGAAAACCTGTTGTGTTGTTATGTTATAGTTAAATATGTTGATTTTGTGATCTTTTGTTTTTGAACCAAAAGATCAACTTTAAAGTGAAATTTCTTCTAACCAATGACAACACAGTGTTAACAAAAGAGCTGGTTACTATAATTAATTAATTAATAATATATAAATTTTCAATTTTCAATAATAGTAATTACAATAAATTTAATTACCCAAATTAACAATTTTTTTAAAATTGAAACATTACAGAAACACTTTATTGTTGTGTGACGTAGAAAAACGCATCATTTGACTTGTTTATGTCAATCTTAAAGATTTTGTAATAAGAATTTCGAAAATCACTGGATTAAACTAGAAAAACGCTTAAGTCCCGCCGCGTTGTTGGATGAGCGTAATTGGTGCATTAAGCTGCCATGTGTTATGCGGATTTTCTGTTTTCTGTGAAAAAATTATTACTAAGTTCAATTTTTTTTTAAATTAAAATAAATTAAATAAAAAAAAAAACTTTTTTTTTTTTTAATTAATCGTAATTTTAAAAAAAGAAAAAAATCGAAAAATTAAGATTTTTAGAAGAAATAATTATTCGATTGCGCTCGAATTTCACACGAATAAATAAATTAATAAAATTAAGGTTCTGTGAAAAACTTATTACAATAGAATCAAGCATGTAGGTGTAATAAGTAAAACAATTGTCTTAAAAAAGAAAAAAACACAAAATTTCTATTTTCATGAAAAATAATTTTTCGATTGCACTTAAATTTCACACGAATATCTTAATTCATAAAATTAAGTTTCTGTGAAAAAATCATTAAAATCGGATAAAGCATGTAGTTGTTATAAGTAAAATAAATTTTTAAAAAATTGAAAAAAATCGTAAAATTGCGATTTTCATGAGAAATAATTTTTCGATTGCGCTCAAAAATGTGGCAGTTCTAAGTTCAGAGATTTCGAAGGCCTCCATAAAATTTCATCGCAATTGGAGTATCGGTTTAGCCGGAATCGTGTTAACAGACAAACAAAAATACAGAAAGAAAGAAAGAAAGAAAGAAAAAGAAAGAAAGAAGAAGAAAAAAAAAACATTCCGGATTTTTTTCTCCAGTGTAGTGAAATGGAATCTCGCTTCGCTCGCTACGCTCATCCAATGAAAGCATTTGTCATGAACAAGCACCAATAACCAACAAGCACCAGAGTTTTTTTTTCTCTGGGTGAAGCGAAATGGAAGTATTCGTTTGGCACATGCAACTATCCCCCGCGTGATGATAGTGTTTGATATCACTAGGAAAACGCTTAAGTCCCGCCGCGTTGTTGGATGAGCGTAATTGGTGCATTGAGCTGCCATGTGTTATGCGGATTTTCTGTTGTTCTGTGAAAAAATTATTACTAAGTTGAAGATTTTTTTAAAAATTAAATTAAATTAAATGAAAAATTAACTTAAATTTTACACAAATATATGAATTTATAAAATTAAGGTTCTGTGAAAAAATTATTACAATAGGATAAAGCATATAGGTGTTATAAGTCAAAGAATTGTTTTAAAAAAGAAAAAAAACGTAATTTCGATTTTCATGAGAAATAATTTTTCGATTTCGCTCAAATTTCGCACGAATATCTTAATTCATAAAATTAAGTTTCTGTGAAAAAATCATTACAATCGGTTAAAGCATGTAGGTGTTATAAGTCGAAGAAAGTTTTTAAAAATCGAAAAAAATCGTAAAATTGCGTTTTTTATGAGAAAAAATTTCCCGATTGCGCTCAAAAACGTGGCAGTTCTAAGTTCAGAGATTTCGAAGGCCTCCATGAAATTTTATCGCAATCGGAGTATCGGTTTAGCCGGAATCGTGTTAACAGACACACAAAAATACAGAAAGAAAGAAAGAAAGAAAGAAAAAAAAAAAAACATTCCGGATTTTTTTCTCCAGTGTAGTGAAATGGAATCTTCGCTTCGCTCGCTACGCTCGCTACGCTCATCCAACTATATAATAGCGAAAACTCAGCCTGGAGCCAGTGATTTTCGACATTCTTATTACACTAGGAAAACGCTTAAGTCCCGCCGCGTTGTTGGATGAGCGTAATTGGTGCATTGAGCTGCCATGTGTTACGCAGATTTTCTGTTGTTCTGTGAAAAAATTATTACTTAGTCAAAGATTTTTTTAAAAATTAAATTCAATTAAATAAAAAATTAACTTATTTTTTTTAATTCATCGTAATTTTTAAAAAAGAAAAAAATCGTAAAATTACAATTTTCATAAGAAATAATTATTCGATTGCGCTCAAATTTAACACGAGTATTATTAATTCATGAAATTAATGTTCTGTGAAAAAATCATTACAATAGGATAAAGAAAGTAGGTGTTATAAGTCCAAAAATTGTTTTAAAAAAGAAAAAACCCGTAAAATTTGATTTTCATGAGAAATAATTTTTCGATTACGCTCAAATTTCACACGAATATCTAAATTCATAAAGTTAAGGTTCTGTGAAAACATCATTACAATCGGATAAAGCATGTAGGTGTTATAAGTCAAAACAAAGTTTTTAAAAATCGAAAAAAAATCGTAAAATTGCGTTTTTTCTAAAAAAAAAATTCCCGATTGCGCCCAAAAAACGTGGCAGTTCTAAGTTTAGAGATTTCGAAGGTCTCCAGAAAATTTCATCGCATAATTGGAGTATTGGTTTAGCCGAAATCGTGTTAACAAACACACAAAAATACAAAAAAAAAGAAAGAAAGAAAGAAAAAAAAACATTCCGGATTTTTTTCTCCAGTGTAGTGAAATGGAATCTTCGCTTCGCTCGCTACGCTCATCCAAAAATCTTTAAGATTGATATAAACAAGTCAAATAATGCATTTTGATACGTCACACAACATGTTTATGTAACTTTTCAATTTAAGAAAATTTGTTAATTTGTGTAAAATATATTGTAATTACTACTATTGAAAATTAAAAATGATACATTAATTATATTAACCAGTACTTTTGTGAACACTGTGTTATCGTTGGTTGGAAGAAATTTTACTTTAAAGTTGATCTTTTGGTTCAAAAACTAACAAATCACAAAATCAACATATTTAACTACTAGGAAGCTTCGCAAACGCTTTTTCAGGCGCGTTGTTGGATGAACGTATGTTTTTTAAACGAAAAAAGCGTAAATTGAGATTTTCATGAGATATTATATTTCGATCGCGCTCAAATTTCACAACAATATTTTAATTCATGAATTTAAGGTTCTGTGAGAAAATCATTAAAATCGGATAAAGCATGTAGGTGTTATAAGTCGAAGAATGTTTTAGAAATTTAAAAAAAAAACGTAAAATTGCGATTTTCACAAGAAATAATTTTTCGATTGCGCTCAAATTTCACACGAATATATTAATTCATAAAATTAAGGTTCTGTGAAAAAATCATTACAATCGGATAAAGAATGTAGTAGTAGGATAAGTCGAAGAATTTTTTTTAAATCCGAAAAAATCGTAAAATTGCAATTTTAATGAGAAATAATTTTTCGATTGCGCTCAAAACGTGGCAGTTCTAAGTTTAAAGATTTCGAAGGCCTCCAGAATATTTCAACGTAATTGGAGTATCGGTTTAGCCGGAATCGTGTTAACAAACACACAAAAATACAAACAGAAAAAATAAGAAAATCAAAAAAAACTCGTAAAAATTGTGATTTTCATGAGAAATAATCTTTCGATTGCGCTCAAAAACGTGGCAGTTCTAAGTCCAGAGATTTTGAAGGCCTCCAGAAAATTTCATCGAAATTGGAGTATCGGTTTAGCTGGAATCGTGTTAACAAACACACAAAAATACAAACAGAAAAAAAACAAGAAAATCGAAAAAAATCGTAAAATTGCAATTTTCATGAGAAATAATTTTTCGATCAATTTTTTGAACCGTGCTCTTCCGGATTTTTTTCTCCAGTGTAGTAAAATGGAATCTTCGCTTCGCTCGCTACGCTCATCCAATAACATGTATATATTTCAATATATTTTTTCAATGTATTTTTATTCTTGATGTTGGTGAAAAATGCTTTCAATTGATAACAAACACTACAAATTTGTCTTCACTCTGAAAATTTAGTACTAAATTAACTAATAATTAATGTTAATTAATCAATTAGTAGTTAAATACTAAACACTCAGTTTGGAGCCAGTTATTTTCGAATTTCTCATTACAAAAGCTTTAAGATTGCCAAATTTTTAAATTGGTATCATATTTTGTACCATAGTTGGACATCTTTACGCCATATTGTAATTTGTGTTAAATATATTGTAAAACTAATTGAAAAATTTAAAAAACGTATATTAAAATTTTAAATTACCAGCTCTTTTTTTGAACACTGTGATATTTTGGTTAGAAAAAATTTTTTCTTTAACTTGATCTTTTGGTCCAAAAACTAAAAAATAAGCAAAATCAACCTATTTAAAAAAAATATAACTAATGTATATTTTAATATTTTTTTTAGGTATTTTTTTTTTTTTTTTTATTAGGCGAAAAAAGCTCTTAAAATTTAAAACCCCAAAATGGGTATTTTTTTGCCACTTTGAAATTCGTGTCACATAATTAACTAATTAATATTAATTAATTAATAAATAAATAGTTAAATAATAAAACCCCATCGTGGAGCCAGTTGTTTTCAAATTTCTCATTGCAAAATCTACATAATCGCAATTTTTTTTGCTGGTATCACATTTTGCATTATAGTTCGTAATATTTACTCCACTAATAGCTCGTGACGCTCACGGGTGCAACTGTGACACCGGCGAGCAGATGCTCGTGCGTCACGGGGGCAAATGTGACACCGAGTCGAGACTAAAGCCGTGCGCCAGGGGGCAAAATGTGAACCGAGTCGAGCACTGATAGCTCGTGACGCTCACGGGTGCAACTGTGACACCGAGTCGAGCACTGATAGCTCGTGACGCTCACGGGTGCAACTGTGACACCGAGTCGAGCACTTTATAGCCGTGACGCCCCCCACGGGTGCAACGTGACACCGAGTCGAGAAGAAGTCAAGCGCTGGGTGCAACTGTACACCCCGAGCATGATACTCAAGACGCTCACGGGTTGCAACTGGACACCGAGCGAGCATGAAGCTCGGAAGTCACGGATGCAAATGTGCACCGAGTCGAGCACTGATAGCTCGTGACGCTCACGGGTGCAACGGGACACCGAGTCGAGCACTGATAGCTCGTGACGCTCACGGGGTGCAACTGTGACACCGAGTCGAGCATGATAGCTCGGGACCCACGGATGCAACGTGACACCGGTCGAGCATGATAGCTCGTGACGCTCAAGGGTGCAACTGTGACCCGAGGAGCACTGATAGCTCGTGACGCTCACGGGTGCAACTGTGACACCGAGTCGAGCACTGATAGCTCGTGACGCTCACGGGTGCAACTGTGACACCGAGTCGAGCACTGATAGCTCGTGGTCAGGGTGAAAGTGAACCGAGTCGAGCACGAGGCTCGTGACGCTCACGGGGCAACGGGGACCCGAGTCGGCACTGATAAAATCGTGACGCTCACGGATGAAAAATGTACCCGATCGAGCATGATAGTGTGACGCTCACGGATGCAACTGTGACACCCGGTCGAGCATGATAGCTCGGACCTCCGGGGCAACTGTGAAGGTCGAGCACTGATAGCTTGAGCTCACGGAGAAAATGTGAACCCCAGTCGAGCATGATAGCCGTGCGCCACGGGGAATGTGAAAAGAGTCGAGCACTTAGCCCCGGACGCTCACGGGTGCAACTGTGACACCGAGTCGAGCACTAATACTCGTGACGCTACGGGTGCAACTGTGACCCGGGGCGAGCATGATAGTCGTGGCTCACGGGTCAAAATGGACACCCCAGTCGAGCACTGAAGTCGTGACGTCACGGGGGCAACTGTGACACCCAGTCGGCATGATACCGTGACGCTAGGGGTGCAACTGTGACACCGAGTCCAGCACTGATGCTGTGACGCACGGATGCAACTTGACACCCGGGGAGCACTGATAGCCGTGACCCACGGGTGCAATGTGACACCGATCGACACTAAAAGCCGTGACGCCACGGGTTTCAACTGTGACACCGAGTCGAGCACTATAGCTCGTGAGTCAGGGGCAACTGTACACCGGATCGACACTGATACTCGTGACGCTCACGGGTTTCAACGTGGGCACCGAGTCGAGCACTGATAGCTCGTGACGCTCACGGAAAGCAACTGGACACCGAGTCGAGCACTGATAGCTCGTGACGCTCACGGGTGCAACTGTGACACCGAGTCGAGCACGATAGCTCGTGACGTCACGGGGGCAACTGTGACACCGAGTCGAGCACTGATAGCTCGTGACGCTCACGGGTGCAACTGTGACACCGAGGTCGAGCCTGATAGCTCGTGAGCCACGGGGCAACTGTGACACCCAGTCGACACTGTAGCTCGTGGGGCGCTCACGGGTGCAACGGGACACCGAGTCGAGCACTGATAGCCGTGACGCCACGGGTCAAACTGGACCAAAAGAGCGAAACATGATAGCTCGTGAGCTACGGGTTTAATGTGACCGGTCGAGCACTGATAGCTCGTGACGCTCACGGGTGCAACTGTGACACCGAGTCGAGCACTGATAGCTCGTGCGCTCACGGGTGCAACTGTACACGAGTCGGCACTGAAGTCGTGACGCTCACGGGGCAACTGTGACACCGAGTCGAGCACTAAAAGCTCGGACCTCAGGTGCAAAATTGACACCGAGTCGGCACTAATGCTCGTGAAGCTACGGGTGCAAGTGACACCGAGCGACACTAAAACTCTGACGCACGGGTGCAACTGTGACACCCGGCGAGCCCAAAAACTCGTGACGTTTAGGGGCAAATGTGACACCCGAAACGAGCACTAATAGCTCGTGACGCTCACGGGTGCAACTGTGACACCGAGTCGACAGATAGCTCGGGACGCTCACGGGTGCAACTGTGACACCGAGCAGCACGCGCTTTACGTTTGCGCCCGGTTCCCGGGCGGACTAGGTGACCCCGCAAACACAAATTTTTTAATTTGGCATCCAAACGGCACCACTTTGGGTGACGTATTGTCAACACAGCAAGTTACCCAAACGCGAATTTAGGCCCCTTTTATGTTAACAATACAGTAGCAGAACAGGGGAACAAACTGTCACCAAAATGCTATCCGATCAGCAGCCAAGTGGCACATGCAACGACATGCAATTCCCAATCTCGTCACTAGAACGGCACTCTTTCGGCAACGTATCATCCGTAGCGCGATCCAGGAGCAAAATATGTAACTATAAAAACAAAACAAAAAAGATTGATTGATATAATATCGGTTATATATATAGGTATTTCATAGTAATTTCTGACACCAGTCGATAGACTGTAGGTGGATACACATCACATATTAATTGCAAGTAATTATAAAGTTTCAAGTTACGTGTCTCGAACTCGATCCAGCAGGGACTCTCCATCTGTAAGCCAAGCCTTTAACCGTTGCGCCACGACGAAGCTTGAACGTGAGTGGGCATAATCACCTATAGATACAACAGCAAATCGACTTGACTGAATTGTAGTTATTGTGCGCTTGCTCTGTGGCCTATCTGTATCGCCTTTTAACTATTTTGGATGTGTTATGTTCAGTATATTATTATACTAATGGTGTACAGTATATTTTTATTGTGGGTACAGTAAATAATATTATTCCATGTGAGTTCTGTTTTAAAGCGCATGTTCGAAATTTTGTTCTTGTTGTTGATATAGGTCGGGGCGGGTGCATCTGCATAAATAAATTATGGGCTGTCCGATGCGATGCTGGATGATACGTATTAAAGACAACGGTACTAAGTCTATTGCCATATGCAACCAAAATTAAATGACTTCATGAGAGATCTTCATATCTTTTTGTCTCAGTTGGTAAAAAGTGAAACTTGTCTTCTCTCTACACGTTGTTGCAATTTTCAATTTAACTGCATTACAGAGAAAATGTTAGCAGGCCAAAAAAGCTACAGAACTATCTGCTTAAACAATTCAATGGTGGTACGCTTGTGGCTCCGTGGCGGTAACCGAAAATTAATAATGTATTCATTATCATGGTGCTTGGATAATGGATATAATACATACAACTCGTGTTGAAAGATCTTTATGGTCTAGATTGATTTGATTTCAGTAATAATTCCAACATGCTTTTTTGTTTCACTGGCTAAAATTAGCAAATTATATTGCCTTACTGTATTGTACATGTATACAAGCATACACAATATAAATGGTTCCAATATACATATACTAAACAGCAATTAATAACAAAACGTGAACACCAAATGAGCATGAATATAATAAAACATCTCTCTTGTTTCTTTATATAATAAAAGTTATAGTATGCCATTTGAGTGCCGTATTAAGGTCCAAAGGGCAGACTGTACGGCAGTAAAAGGGTATCGGTTTGGTAGACAATTGACAGTGCCCGATCGGTAACAATCTGGTGCCGGTTATTAATACAAGAATTCATGCAACGCAAGGGGAAAAGCAGATAACGGAACGGTGACGAGACGGCAATCATGAAAACACGCGAAACGGCACACGGCAGTAAATTGACATGTGTGGTAACAAACCGGCACCGATTAGTTACAAAAGTGAATTTGTGTGTTTGCTGGGGAACTATTAGGGGTTTTGTGAAAGAAGCGTGAATTTTGGCTGAAACACTTATAATAGCATTCTGATCAAATTGCCAAGAGGAGTCCTAAAAAAAGTCCACTGATTTGGGGGTTGTGGTGGGGGGGGGGGGGGGGGGGGGAATTAAAAAATCCTATGGCCGGGAATTTAATAATAACAAACTCAAATTTTGGAATATGGTTGCTTAAGGTTTGCATAACCGAAAAAAATTCATACTTGACCTTACTTGTAAATATTTCCAGAATATGTGACCTGTGACCTTTAATAACTAATTGGTGTTGTATTGAAAGAAAAAGTATCGTGTGACCACTCGTTTTGTCACAAATTATCCCTAGAACACGAATTTAAAGAAAAAATGAGTTTGTCGTTGCCTTGGGGTAGATTATTTCACGACCTTTGACCTATGAACGAGGAATTATGACCCAGAGTACCTTAATTATTCAGGATTTTGTGATAGAAGCTTGAAATTTTGATCAAACACTTATCATAATATTCTGATCAAATTGCCAAGAGGAGGCCTAAAAAGTACTGGTTTAGGGTTTGGGGGGGGGGGGTCAAACATTGGGGGTGGGGGGAAACAAAAATACCATACGCGACCGAATATAATACTATGAAACTAAGATTTTTAATATAGTTGCTGAAAGTTTGCATAACTGAAAAAAAGCATACTTGACCTCTCTTCTAAATATTACTAGATTATGTGACCTTTGACCTTTAATAACTAATTTGTGTTACATTGAAAGATATGTAACGTATGACCACTCGTTTCGTCACAATTTATCCCTAGAACAAGAATTAAAAGTACATATGGGTTTGTCGATGCCTTGGGGTAGATAATTTAATGACCTTTAACATATGAACGAGGAATTATGACCCAAATTACCTTAACAATTCGGGATTTTGAATTGAAGCATGAATATGGGCTCAATCACTAATAATAATATTCTAAATAAATTTCCAAGAGGAGGCCTACAAAATGTCAACTAGGTTGGTGGGAGGGGGGTCAAACATTGGGTGTGGGGAAAAATCATACGTCACCGAATATAATTATAACAAAATCAAATTTAGGAAAATGTTTGCTTAAAGTTTACATAACTGAAAAAATCATACGTAACCTTACCGGTACTTGAAAATATTATTGGGGTAAGTACCTTAGACTTTGGTTACTGATTGGTGTTATATATAAAGAAATATATCGTGTGAGTGTGACCATGGAGTTGTACTATTTAAACTCCATGGTGTGACCAGTAGTTTTATCACAAATTATCCCTAGAATAAATGTTAGGGCATTTTCAGAACTTATAATATTTACCCTTCATTGGATGAGCGTAGTGAGTGTAGCGAGCGAAACGAAGATTCCATTCTACTACACTGGAGAAAAAAATCCAGAATGTTTGTTTTATGAATTTTTGTCTGTTTGTTAAAACGATTTCGGCTAAACTAATACTCCGATTGCGATGAAATTTTATGGAGGCCTTCGAAATCTCTGAACTTAGAACTGCCACGTTTTTGAGCGCAATCGAAAAAAATTTTCTCATGAAAATCGCAATTTTACGATTTTTTTCGATTTTTAAAAAATTTCTTCGACTTATAACACCTACATGCTTTATCCGATTTTAATGATTTTTGCACAGAACCTTTATTTTATGAATTAAGATATTTTTGTGAAATTTGAGCGCAATTGAAAAAATATTTATCATAAAAATCGAAATTTTACGGGTTTTTTCTTTTTTTAAACAATTCTTTGACTTATAAACCTACATGCTTTATCCGATTGAAATGATTTTTTCGCAGAACCTTAATTTTATGAATTAATATATTATTGTTAAATTTGAGCGCAATAGAGAAATTATTTCTTATAAAAATTTCAATTTTACGATTTTTTTTTAACAATTACGATTAATTAAAAAAAATTAAAAAAATAAAGTTAATTTTTTATTTTATTTTATTTAATTTAAAAAAAAATCAATTTAATAATGATTTTTCCACAGAACAACAGAAAATTCGCATAACACATGGCAGCTCAATGCACCAATTACGCTCATCCAACAACGCGGCGGGACTTAAGCGTTTTCCTAGTAATAAGCTTTAGTTAGGTATTTATTAAAAAATCCATTGAAAAAAAATTATCTTATTCAGTTACAAGAACTAATTTTTCCTGTCTAGACCTTTCTACCTCCATGGCTCTCAAGCTCTGGGATGCCACTCTAGGTCTTTCTACTTCTTGAGATGAGTATCTATAGGCCTCTCTTACTCTAGGTATGCCTCTCTATCTCTGGGGATGCCACTCTAGGTCTTTCTACTTCTGGAGATGACATTCTAGACCTTTCTACCTCTAGGTATGCCTCTCTATGTCTCTCTGGGGATGTTACTCTAGGTCTTTTTACTTATGAAGATGACTTTCTAGGCCTCTCTACTTCTAGGTATACCTCTCTATCTCTGGAGATATGTCTCAAGGCCTCTCTACCTCTAGGTATGCCTCTCTATCTCTGGGGATGCCCCTCTTGGTCTTTCTACTTCTGGAGATATGTCTCAAGGCCTCTCTACTTCTAGGTATACCTCTCTATCCCTGGGGATGCCACTCTTGGTCTTTCTACTTCTGGAGATATGTCTCAAGGCCTCTCTACTTCTAGGTATACCTCTCTATCTCTGGAGATGCCACTCTTGGTCTTTCTACTTCTGGAGATATGTCTCAAGGCCTCTCTCCCTCTAGGTATGCCTCTCTATCTCTGGGGATGCCCCTCTTGGTCTTTCTACTTCTGGAGATATGTCTCAAGGCCTCTCTCCCTCTAGGTATGCCACTCTATCTCTGGGTATGCCACTCTTGGTCTTTCTACTTCTGGAGATATGTCTCAAGGCCTCTCTACCTCTAGGTATGCCTCTCTATCTCTGGGGATGCCACTCTTGGTCTTTCTACTTCTGGAGATATGTCTCAAGGCCTCTCTCCCTCTAGGTATGCCTCTCTATCTCTGGGGATGCCACTCTTGGTCTTTCTACTTCTGGAGATATGTCTCAAGGCCTCTCTCCCTCTAGGTATGCCTCTCTATCTCTGGGGATGCCACTCTTGGTCTTTCTACTTCTGGAGATATGTCTCAAGGCCTCTCTCCCTCTAGGTATGCCTCTCTACCCTTACCTACCTCCTCCACCCTTTTTGGACATTTACAGAAATACTAAACACGACGTAATTATAAACCAAACACAAACAAAGGAAAGCAAAAAAAGCAAAGAACATGCAGAACACACCCCCCCTCCTTACATAACACTGACACATCTAAATCACACAGGCCTAAATTAAACCTTATAAGAATAATACACCAGAACATGCAAGGCCTTTCAATGTTAAAAATTAGAGAATTAAACATAATACTAGAAAATCAATACAATAAGGATGAAACTATAGACATAATATGCTTATCCGAACATTAGAAGACATACGATGATTTAAATAACATATCAATTGAAAATTATACCCTAATTTCATCTTATTGTAGAAAAAACGCATTTACATGGAGGTGTAGCAATCTTTGCAAATCAGAAATGGCTACAACATTCTGTTCCTAAACCGATTATTACTAAATATAGTGCCGATCTTGATATTGAATGTGCCTGTATTGAACTAAACATAATTGGATGAGCGAAGCGAAGACTTCAATTTCACCGACCCCCCAAAAAAATTTAGCTCCGTTGTTTTTTTTTTGTTTTTCCGTCTGTTTGTTCGCTCTCTACCGGGCAAACGGCATATGCGATCTTGATGAAAATTTGACACGACCTTCGTTTTCTCTGAACTTAGACTTGCCACGTTTTTGGGTACAATCGAAGAAATATTTCTCATGAATATCGTACTTTTACGATTTTTTTCTATTTTTAGTGCGATATTTTCGTGCCATTTGGGCCAATTCTGACCAAACGGGTGGGGCTACAACGTTCATATTTCACATGGACATTAAGGTAATGGTGATGTATTGCTTTCTGAAAGAAAAAGTTGAAAAAGTTAGCCAGAATCGAGAGAAATAAAGCTTTTAATATACGTTTTTTGACTTTTTGTGCGATATTTTCGTGCCATTTGGGCCAATTCTGACCAAACGAGTGGGGCTACAACGTTCATATTATACATGGGCATTAAGGTTATGGTTATGTAGTACCTTTTGAAAGAAAAAGTGGAAAAATTTAGCCAGAATCCATAGAAATAAAGCTTTTAATACAAGTTTTTTACGGTAAATAATACCAATTGACAAGAAACAAAAGAAACTTGACAACATTCACCTACAATGCGTAGGCAGCAAAACAAAGCACTTGCAAAAGTAAAGATATCCCACGCAAACTAAAACCTTTAAAAAGCTCATCCATCAACGCGGCGGGACTTTAGCGTTTTCCTAGTTATAAATAAAAATAAAACATGTAACATTGTAATAGTAGCCATCTACAGATCTCCAAATGGCCAAATACAAAACTTTCTGGATAAAACTGAACTCATCCTATCTAAACTACAAAAAACAAATAAACATCTAATATTTCTAGGAGACTTCAATGTAGATGTCTCACAAAATAGTAAGGATCCTAATAAAGAGCTGTTTACTAATCTTCTTGACTCATGCAACATGCAGCTCACCATAAAAAATGTTACCAGAATTGATCCAAGGTGGAATTCCTCAACAATCGTTGATAATATAGCAACTAACACTATACTCCCTTTTATCTCACAAGTAATTGACTTTGGAATATCCGACCACTACGCACAAGAAACTTCAATACAATTTCAACAATATCAGCTACCTCAAATTACCAAAATGATACGTCTAACAAAATATGTCAACTCCTTAAACAACCTAGCTGAAAGCTTAACAGAAGAAAATTGGGAGTGTATAACACATGCACATACAGCAGATTATAAATACAATGAATTCTCACACAAACTGCTATCCTATTATAATGAATATTGCCCTTTAAAAACAATAAAAAATAAAACAACCTACAAATTGCAGAATTGGCTAACCAAAGGTATTTAGGTCTCAAGTACAAATAAAAGAAGTCTCTTGTATATTAAATCTCAGTTCCCAAATGTGCCATTTTTGCAAATATATATCAAAACATACTTGAGAATTTACAAAAAGGTCCTTAAACATGCAAAAAGTAGCCATATAAGAAAAATCATAACAAATACAGACAATAAATCAAAATCTATCTGGAACGTAATAAATACAGAAATAAATCGTAAACCCAAAAAGCGCCATGAAAATATAACTTTACTCAATAACAATAACTCATTAATAAATTACGCATTTGAAATTGCCACAACCTTCAATAAGTACTTCACGGCTGAAGCATCTATCTTAACAAATAACATAACTACTTATGGAAACAATACAAACCACAATTTTCAAACTTACCTAATAAAGACAAACAAAAGCCCAAGTAATGGCTCGTTGGTCTTATGGTTAGCGTATCTGCTTCCAATGCAGAAGGTCCAGGGTTCGATTCCCGCTAAAGTCAGAAGTTTTTTAACTTCTGATTTGGACTTAAGTCCATCAGTTCTTGTCTTAGGAGTTTGTAAACGGTGACTTTGGAGCCGTCCTAGCAACGAAGCACATAATAAATTTCAGAGTTGTTCTGAATCGGCCTTGTTGATTCTGGCGTTGATTCGCGGGTGTTCGCACTGTCCATACCACTGATTGCTATATTTCCTATTAACAATATCGATCTTTGGTTGGTTATCGCTCACTCGTCGATTGCGTCGGGGCCTGCAGGGTTGGCTTGGTCGCTTTGATTTAAAGTCCCCCACTGAAAATCAGTTATATAACTGAGTGGGTAGACTCTAAATAAAATTTATTTATTTATTTATAACTCCCTTTACTTTTATGAAACAACCCCAAATGAAATCAAAGATATTGTACTAAAACTAAAGCCTAAACACTGTACGGGAATCGATGATTTGTCAATTATGGTATTCAAAAAATGTATAAATGAATTAGCTGAACCATTATCTAATATTTTCAATACTTGCCTGGAGGACGGTGTCTGTCCCCAAGCATTGAAAATATAAAAAATTATCCCTATATTCAAAAAAGAAAGTAAACATATAACCAGTAACTACAGACCAATATCAATTCTTCCGGCAGCTTAAAAAATATTAGAAACCATAATATACACACGAATGGTCTCATTTTTTGACAAGTTTAATACCATAACAGAGAGGCAAAATGGATTTAGACGAGGCAAATCAACAAGTGACACAATCAGTAGATTTCTTAAAACTGTTGTCGGAGCAGTAGACCTAAATCTACCCACGTTGGGTATATTCTGCGACCTCACAAAAGCATTCGATTGTGTTGACCATACAATACTACTAGCCAAACTAGAGTACTATGGCATACGTGGAAATGGTCTAAAGCTTATAACTTCTTACCTGACTGACCGACTGCAATGCGTTGAAATGACTGAACTAAAGGACAACAAACTTACGAAGACTAGATCTGACTTTGAAAAAGTAATTTGCGGCGTTCCACAAGGATCAATCCTTGGCCCACTATTTTTTATCATCTTTGTTAATGATCTACCTGGTCACATGGAGAGGATGCCGAGCTTTTTGCAGATGACTTCACTACAAGTATTACCGCTAATGAGACAATACAACTTCAAGAACAGGCAGATAAAAGAATTACTGAATCCACCAAATGGTTTACGGTGAACAAACAACTGCTAAACTCAACAAAAACCAAATTTATTCGATTCCATTCAATCCAAAAAAAAAAAAAATCACTCAACCAAATACCTTGCATTACAAATTCACATGACAAATCCACAGTAGAATCATCTACACAAGCAAAATTACTAGGAATAACAATAGATAACAACTTAACCTGGCATGCCCACATAAACACCTTAATACCAAAACTAAGCTCAGCTTGTTTTGCAATTAAGAGCATCAAACAAATAAGCAAAATATCAACTGCTAAACTATGTTACTTTTCTCTATTTGAATCGCACTTGAGATACGGAATCGAATTTTGGGGAATATCGACTCATATCGACAAGGTATTCATCACGCAAAAACGAGCAATCAGAGCATTATGTACCCTCAAGCCGACAGAGCATTGCAAACCCTACTTTATAACACTAAACATTCTTACAATTGCATGCCTTTACATTCTCAAGTCAATTTTATTAATAAGAAAAAAACATCCACACTCTCACAGTTAACAGTGGCGTACACACCCACAACACAAGGCACAAAAAATGATCTCCATCTTAACCAATATCGTACAAAACTAGGTAAAAAAACTCTGATTATTTCAATAAAACTCTATTCAATAAACTCCCCAAATCAATTAAAAACAACACATCAAATTCCAAAATGAACTCCCAAATTTTTAACACAAAAGGCATACTACAGTGTAAAAGACTTTATGACAGACAAAACTACCTAATAAATGCTATTATTAATTAAAAAACTCAGCTCTGCTTGTTTTGCAATTAAAAGCATCAAACACATAAGCAATGTATTAATTGCTAAATTATACTACTTATCTCTATTTGAATCACATCTGAGGTATGGAACAGAATTTTTGAGGAATGTCAACTCACATTGATCATCAGAAAAACTTTGTTTATATAAATAAAATTCTCTACAACCTTGTTCCAAATAAGAAATCAAATATAGGCCTATACCTCAATATATTAAATTCAAATCTGAGGTGACAAAATTGTTACAACAAAAAGCTTACTACAGTGTACAGTAAATGACTTTATTACAGAAACTGACCTACCCTAATGATAAAGATCAGTTTTTTTTTATGGTACAATATTTGAAATTTGTAAATTAAGGTTCTTCTTATTAATTCATTTTTATCCAAGTTACTGTACCTAAGGATGTAATAATTTTAAGTACCGTAGGGTATCATTGGATTTTGGCATTGGGCCTATGTAGGCCTAGGTATTAATATGAGAGACAATGTGATGAAAAATTACTGACATGGCCATGATGGATGGCATTTTTGGATGAGCGTAGCGAGCGAAGCGAAGATTCCATTTCACTACACTGGAGAAAAAAAAACGGAATGTTTTTTTTTTCTTTTTTCTTTTTGTATTTTTGTGTGTTTGTTAACACGATTCCGGCTAAACCGATACTCCGATTGCGATGAAATTTTATGGAGGCCTTTGAAATCTCTCAACTTAGAACTGCCACGTTTTTGAGCGCAATCGGGAAATTTTTTCTTATAAAAAACTCAATTTTACGATTTTTTTTCGATTTTTAACAAATTTCTTCGACTGAAAACACCTACATGCTTTATCCGATTGTAATGATTTTTTCACAGAACCTTAATTTTATGAATTAAGATATTCGTGTGAAATTTGAGTGTAATCAAAAAATTAATTTCTCATGAAAATCGAAATTTTACGGGCTTTTTCTTTTTTTAAACAATTCTTTGACTTATAACACCTAGATGCTTTATCCTATTGTAATGATTTTTTCACAGAACCTTAATTTCATGAATTACTATCCTCGTGTTAAAGCTATTCCACCGCGTTTTTCTATTTTCCAAAATATGCTACTAAGTCAAAATATAGTGAATGGCTTTGAAACATGGCTATTTTAGAAAATCAAAAATATTTTTTCCAAATTTTTCTGATCCGGTACACGGCCAATAAAGCCACCTCAAAATAATTTCAAACTTCAATTCGCCAGGGCACACCATTCAACGTAGGGTGTTGTGCTTTTGTGACATTAATTTTCAACTGTTTTTCTTTGGACTGACTGAGAGAAAACAGATTTATTTTAACAATTGTGTTTCCTGCGAATTTTTTCGTTTGGCGGTACAAATCGGTAAAAAATACCGCCAAACGAAAAAATTCGCTGGAAAGACAATTGTTAAAATAAATCTGTTTTCTCTCAGTCAGTCCATAGAAAAACAGTTAAAAATAAATGTCACAAAAGCACAACACCGTACGTTGAATGGTGTGCCCTGGCGAATTGAAGTTTGAAATTATTTTGAGGTGGCTATATTGGCCGTGTACCGGATCAGAAAATTTGGAAAAAATATTTTTGATTTTTTAAAGTAGCCATGTTTCAAAGCCATTCACTATATTTTAACTTAGTAGCATATTTTGGAAAATAGAAAAACGCGGTGGAATAGCCTTAAATTTGAGCGCAATCGAATAATTATTTGTTATAAAAATTGCAATTTTACGATTTTTTCTTTTTTTTTAAATTATGATTTATTAAAAAAAATTAAGTTAATTTTTTATTTAATTTAATTTAATTTAAAAAAAATCTTTGACAAAGTAATAATTTTTTCACAGAACAGCAGAAAATCCGCGTAACACATGGCAGCTCAATGCACCAATCAGTGTTGAATTCAGATATTTTCCCTGGGGAGGGCACTCGACTAATTGGAGTGGGCGCACACCAAGTACTATTATAATGTATGGTGGTAAGATGTTCTGGAAAATCTGGGGTTTTTAGCTCAGTTTTCTGGTGTCCTTATTTTTGTGGGGACCCTAATTTATTCTGGAATTAGGCTCAGATCACCAGTGATTTTTCGTTTGTCAGGTATGCATTCAATTAGTTGTAATTTGAATTATTATTAATTTAGAGATTAATGTCGTCCCTTACTCAGCGAGTTTCCAAGAGTTGTGGAAGAATCAAAACATTCTCTCGTATTTTGGTGTTTTAAACTTTTTGACTGAATTAAAATATGAAAATAGATGTGAATTTTTTACTTTTATCTCCAAATAATCCCGCATCCTCCTTAGCAAAAATATAAATATATATGCCTATGCAAAATTGTTAATACATTTATGATAATAGTGGGTATTGAGTGGGACATGGGGGGGGGGGCACTGATCAGTCCTGGGGAGGGCACTGCCCTCCCCAGAGTATGCCTGAATTCAACACTGGCACCAATTACGCTCATCCAACAACGCGGCGGGACTTAAGCGTTTTCCTAGTATTATTAGTAGGTATAATATACTAGAGGCTATATACTATATTGTAAAATATATTATGTTAATACTTAAAGGGGCTAAAAACCCCAAAAAATATTTTTTACCACGTGATCTATAGCACAATACTACACTAAAATGACCGTTTAAAAAATTATATCTTGTAACTGTGATTTAACACGAACTTTTTAATTTTTTTGATCCAGAAATTTGCAAAAATTGGTGTGTTTTGGGAAATTTCTTAAGACGGCTTTAACCTGCTTCTTTTTTGGTCCACATAGATACTAGAGCATAGTACCAATCTAAAATGCCCCTTTATAACATCGTGTCTTGAAACTGTGCCCAAATATACCCTCAAACACGCAAAAATATGCATTCCAAAATCACACCCCATCTTGGTAATCAGCATATTTTGACCGAACTACTTGCCCAAATTACAAAACAAAATATAGAGAATTTACAGAAAAGGCTGAAGAGTACGTCAATAATGGCCAATATTTTTTTGGATCAAAATCCTCCAAGGTCACGGGGCATAAAGATCGTCCCCATGTTATTTCTTATGGGAGATTTTTGCCGATGGGACCTAGCTCGAAAAATGTCATGTTTGACAATTTTTTGGGAGGTCATGGTGGCCCCAATAATTTTTCTGTTTGCTAAATTCATTACTAGTTAGCCTGAATGAAATATATTTTTTGAGTTTAGCGGTTAAATACCCCTTTAAGGGCAATCCCTAGACCCAAATATGATTTCTAAAGAATGCAGTAAAGACGTCTGAAAAGTAAGTAGAATGTAAGAGAGGCTTAATAAAAGAGCAAATTATTTTTTTGAAATTTTTTTGACAGGACATAACCTCAGAATCAACAATTATATTCAAACTACTGGAATCAGTTGTTCAAGTTCAAAATTAAATTTTTAGCAGCGGTTTTTTGCATATTGTTTCAACACTCCTTTATCTACAATCTAAATATAAGGATAATTGGTTTTTTATGGTTTTTTGCGTTGCACAATTTTTTTCGCCTGCCGGTACAATTTAAAATTTTATACCGTTTAACGAAAAAAATCGTACAACGCTTGAATCCCAAAAAAAACAATAATCCTTATATTTAGATTGTAGATAAAGGAGTGTAGAAACAATATGCAAAAAACCACTGCTAAAAATTTAATTTTGAACTTGAACAACTGATTCCAGTAATTTGAATATAATTGTTGATTCTGAGGTTATGTCCCGTCAAAAAAATTTCAAAAAAATTATCCGCTCTTTAATTAAGCCCCTCTTACATTCTACTTACTTTTCAGACGTCTTTACTGCATTCTTTAGAAATCATATTTGGGTCTAGGGATTGCCCTTAAGTAAGAACTAGTGTGTATTGTGTCGATCTTGAATTTGTGTGCAGTGCTAATCCCTCAAAGAAACTAAATTTACAAACAGGCCGACTCGTGTACCAATTATACCTTCGTCAGAACGCCAGACCCACCACCACGATAAGCGTGTCTCCAAGTGTCTCCACGTTGCCAAAGAGAACTGGCTTCGACCACGACACGTTTAAATTGCTTTTCTATTGTGTTGAAAGAGTGGCGCCTCCTCATCGACAACGCTGACCGCGCGTGCCATCAGGCATTAGGGGTTGACAGGCTACAAGACTACTTATTCCGCTCGAATGAAGAGCGGCAAAATAAGTACTGCACACAAATACAGGGTCAGCTCTATAAATAAAATCTTCCTCTGGGGATGCCACTCTAGGTCTTTTTACTTCTGGAGATGACTTTCTAGACCTTTATACCTCTTGGTATGCCTCTCTATCTCTGGGGATGCCACTCTTGTTCTTTCTACTTCTGGAGATGACTTTCTAGGCCTCTCTACCTCTAGGTATGCCTCTCTATCTCTGGGGATGCCACTCTTGGTCCTACGTAGGGAGATGACTCTCTAGGTCCTTTTACCTAGGGAGATGACTCTCTAGACCTCTTTATCTTTAGGGCTGCCTCTATAAGCCTCCCCATCTCTGGGGTGGCCACTCTAGGTCTTTCTACATAGAGAGATCGCTCTCTAGGCCTTTCTGTCTCCTGCTCTGGAGATACCACTCTAGACCGTTCTATCTATGGAGATGCCTCTTGTGCATATGCGCACATACGCACGCACACCCTTAAATATTTGCGACAACAAAAAATAAATACATTTCAAATCCAATCTCAATTTCCAATTCCAATTCCAATTTTTCAATTTCAATTTTCAATTTATATTTTTTCATGGCTGGGCCAGAACATGCATATTCGGCAGTAGTCATTCTGCAGTCCGCTTTTCACCAACCGTCGCCAGCAATCCATTCATACTCGGAACTCGGCTCGAATCTCAACACATTCGTTGTGCGGAGACATTCTTACCATACTCCCATAAGAGCCATGCTTTAGATTTGAAAACTACCTGTTTTTTTTTAACGTGGTTCTAATCAGGCGCGTAGGAACTCCTTTTCGAGTGGGGGGGGAACAACAAATCTGCTGCCAAGCACGGGGGGTTTGGGCCCCCCAACTACAGCGCCGCAGGCGAAAATTTTGAAAATGAGGTTTTTAGAGTGTGTTTGGTGCGTTCTAGAAAAAAATCGTGGGCTGAATGCAATACCAAATAAATGTATTGTTTGTACAGTAAAAACTATAAAACTATAAATAAAATTGGAATAGTTAAGAGATAGACCATGCATGCTACAACCATTGAATATGCAAAGGCTTATCATTGATCACGTCGAACAATAATAGGATTGACGAAATTTTTGGTCATTACTATAAAGGAGATAAGGTAAGGGAAGGAAGTGAGAATACACTGCAGACGTGCCAAAACAAGTCATTATCAGTAAGTATAATGGATTGAAAAATCACTTTTATTGAAAATTCGTTATTCAGAATTGGTTTCCGTGCGTATTTACGGCGAGACTGAATTTCTAAGATTCTGAAGTTTGGGGGTCACGGTAAAAAGTGGGGGGGAAACTCCCCCCATTCCCCCCCCCCCCTTCCTACGCGCCTGGTTCTAATAGCAAATGTTCGCACCAGCGTAGAGGCCGGCGGCAGGCCGGCCGGGGGTGGGGTGGAGGTCTGTCAGTCGCCAGCTTACATTCACAACGGTAACCTGTGTTTTCTTGTAATGTCGTGTGTTGTGTGTTGTGTTCATCAGTGCCGTGTAGTGTAGTGACGTAGTCAATAATAAATTTATAAAATAAAAAATGACGTCAAGTAGTAAGTGAACTTATAAAAAACAGTTCAAAAAACAGAACCAGTGGTGAGCAGGGCGCAGGTCGACGGAGTGGAGATGGGAGAGAAAATCTTGGGTATTTTAATTTTACAATTTTACATAGTATTAGTTTTACTTTAAAACTTGTTTTATCGGTAGAGGGAATTTTATCTGTGACCACCTGAATATTGTAGTAATTACTATAAAAACAGCATGTCGGTAAACATAAAAGGAATTTGGCGAAGTCTAAAGCAGGCAGACCACACGGACAGGGGATCGAACTCGCGTCTCATAAGGAGTTTTCATTGTAACAATTGCGTTCTGGTTTACCATTTTGAGGGCAAGATACCCCCTGAAATCACGTTTCAGGCCATCAAACATAAACGCAGGTCCGGCGGACTGGGGCGGCTTCGCCCCAGACCCCAGCTATCCCGCGCCACCTCGTTACGCGGGATGGTATTTACATCTGTGCACCTCCACTATCTAAGCCCACGAGCCGCCCCTGCTGAGTCTTGGGGCTGCCTCTATAGGCCTCTCTTGCTCTGGAGATGTTTCTAAAGGCCTTTTTACCTGGGGGGATGTCTCTCCAGGGATTTTTACCTAGGGAGATGTCTCACTACACCTCTCTACCTCTGATGATGCCTCTATATCTGGAGATTCCTATTCGGTGGCGTCTGATATTTTTATACCCCCCACCCCCCACCCCCAACCCACAAACCAGTGGACGTTTTTTAGGCCTCCTCTTTGTAATTTAAACAGAATATTAGTTTGAGTGTTTAAGCCCAAATTAATGCTTCTATCACAAAATCCTGAAAAAAATTTAAAGGGACTCTGGTCAAAATTCCTTGTTCATAGGTCAAAGGTCATGGAATAATTTACCCCAAGGCAACGACACAATACATTTGTACTTTTAATTCATATGCTAGGGTTAATTTGTGAGAAAAAGAGTGGTCTCACGATACATTACTTTCAATGTAACACAGATATTAAAGGTCAAAATGTCACATTATCTGGTAATCTTTACAAGTGTGGTCAAGTATGATTTTATTCAGTTATGCAAACTTTAAACAAACCATAAACCAAAATTTAAGCTTCATAGTTGAGCGAGCGTAGCGAGCGTCTCCACTTGACTCTTATGGCTCGAATGTCTTTTTTGTTTGTTTGTTTTTTGTTTTTTTCTGTTACGCTTCGTACAGGTCGCACCGTTTCTCCGATCGACCTGAAATTTTGCACACATGTACATACCACCTAGGCGGGCTGCTGTATAGTTTTTGAACAAAATCCGATCGTTGGTTATAAAAAATAAAAAAATAAAAAAATAAAAAAAATAAAACAAATATACCGATCGTTATGAAATTTTGCAGGGTCAATAAGTACAACATTCTCTCCTTTTTTCCAAATTTTCAGCTAAATCGGTTAAGACCTTAAAGACTTATTGGTAATCATATTTCGAAAAATGATGTTAAAAAATGAAGGAGGCAGTGAAGATACAAAGATACACTTTAGAAGGCATGACGTGAATTAGTACAATGCAAAGATGTTGGAATAGTATAAAGTGTTCAATGTCAATATCCAGTTAGGCCTACACTGTGTGGTGGGCCTTATGGGAATGTCGTACTCGGGTCATGTTGCACGTACCGGTGCTCGCTCAATAACGCGTCCAACTGAGCGTTTTCCTAGTATTATATTTGGGTGGCGTATGGTATTTTTGTTTCCCCCACACCCTAAATGTTTGACCCCCCCCCCCCTCCCTCCAACCCCAAACTAGTGGACTTTTTTTAGGCCTCCTCTTGGCAATTTGATCAGAATATTATTATAAGTGTTTGATCAAAAATTCACGCTTCTTTCACAAAACCCCTAATTGAGCGAGCGTAGCGAGCGTCTCCACTTGACTCTTATAGCTCGAATGTCGTTTTTTTGGTTTGTTTTTGGTTTGTTTTTTGTTTTTTTCTGTTACTGCTTCGGTACAGGTCGCACCGTTCCTCTGATCGACCTGAAATTTTGCACACATGTACATACCACCTATGCGGGTTTCTGTATACGCGTTTCCAAGCAAAGGGGCTGCTACCTGGTGGCGAAAAATGCAACTGTCCGATCAGTGATAGTCGGAGGAGCGCGCTATGTGCTTACCTGAAGAACACATGTCATTCCGTGTTTGTCACTTATAAATATGTACAATCACAGGGACATTGTCGTTGCTCTCCCAAAATGTTGTTAATTGATGATAATCAAAAGCAAGGGGGTGCACCAAAATGATAAAATCGCTCTCCAAAATGCGGGATTCGAGACCATGTCCACCAGAATAATATTACTATATTCAGACCTGCGCCCCATGCACCCATGAGACACCGAGGATGGCAATTGTATCCATATTACAATTCTCTAATTGTAATATCATAATAAATCATTGGTATTTATATGCTATATACTAAATATAGACTAGGGTACGATAAATACTAAATCAAATTCAAACCGTCAAGAATGTTCACAACTCATAGCAAACATCACACATATAGTATCGCTCGCTTCTTATGGCACTTTCAATTGAGATATACATCTTTAGTTTTATTATGATAATTTAATATAAATAAAGTCATAATAATAATAATAATAATAATAATAAAAATAATAATAATAATAATAATAATAATAATAACAAAAAAAATAATAATTGTATTTGGGCTTATGCACAAGTCCCAACTCCTTTTCTTCCTTATATAATTATTGCAGGCCTACATATACCGTTTACCGTCATTGTTCATTTATTATATAATAGTATACATAATATAAAAATAAATACGATTTATATTATTACAATAGAATAAGTATAATGATATGACCTACGAGATTTTAAAGCTGTCTGCAGAATGACGCGTCATGCCGTTATTGGCATACAAAACAATAATAAAAATAGGCCATCAGCTATTCAATAGGCCTACTTTTAATAAAATGTAGATTTAAAAAAAACAAAAAAACAGTAGTCCTCCTAAGTGTATAGTAGATAAATATATACAGGGCTACTCCGATTGCGTTTACATTGTAAAACGATGTAGAAAACATGCAAAACAAGTGTAGGGCTATAATTTGCTAGAAGCTCTTTTGATTTTTAGATATCAAGTAAATTATTGAAATTATTAGTATTGGTGGGCAACATTTTCTTGGCAAAATATCATCGATCTTCATCATTCAACATTATTTGATACACTTGTTTCTGTTTTTAATAATTTAACAGTGTGGTTTGTTCTTTTGGAGCTAATAACATCAAATAATCTCAATTATTTGTTGTAATTTAAAATGCCATTTAATTCCCGTTTTTAATAAAGCCGATCCCCAAAACTTACGAATTTTACTAATAAAATACACGGCCGATATGACATAATCAACAATGTTTTCGCAAATGATCAGAAATGTAACAAAAATCAAGTTGAACCTAACTGAATATACAGGGCTCGCCGTAAGCAGCCTCTATCACCGATCGGTCCGACATGTTGCGTTTTAGTGCTGCCATCTATCTTTGCTTGGAAACGCGTATAGTTTTTGAACAAAATCCAATCGTTGGTTATAAAAAATTTTTTAAAAAAATGTTCCGATCGTTATGAAATTTTGCAGGGTCAATAAGTAGGGCTACAACATTCTCTCCTATTTTACAAATTTTCAGCTAAACCGGTCAAGACCTTAAAGACTTGTTGGTATTCATAATTCGAAAAATGATGTTGTTCTAATCGTTATGAAATTTGTCAAAGAGGCAGTGAAGAAACAAAGATACACTTTAGAAGGCATTTCGATAACATTGTTGTCCCGTGGCGGCATTCAATTCAGCGATCAACAACATTGAAAATTTTCGTCTTTTAAAGACTGTTATCTGATAAAATGGACATTATGGGAATGTCGTAATCGGGTCGTGTTGCACGTACCGGTGATCGCTCTACAACGCGACGGGACTTTAGCGTTTTCCTAGTTGTTTTGAAATTCGACTCTTGGCAGCGTCAGAATGCAAGTGTTCTAACCGACATTTTTGTACTTTTTCGAGTTAGGCACGGAATATGTTTCTTTGGGATGCAAGTGTTCTATCTGCAAAATTTCATAAGCGTATCTGTACGCGATCTATGAGGAATTTGATGAAATTCTTTTGTTTTTGCGCCCAATTGAATAAAAAGTGTTCAATAACCATCAAAATCTTTCTTTTTAATCGTTTTTTTTCAAGTATGAAGATTATTTTATTAGTATGATAATGCCCAACTACTTTTTTGATGATAATTTAAATTTTTAAGAATATTTACTATTTTGAACAAATATTGAGTTTTAAATTAAAAAAATTATAATTTTTCTAGAAAGTTTTTAAAAATGAAAAAAAGTATGAAACAAATTTTTTTTTTTAGTGTAACATCCAGAAAAGTATATTGTATGATCAAATTTTGATATTTGTTATGCTACTTAAATTGTTGGCAACAATAAAATAAAAAAAGTGCTGTAGATAGAACAAATCCACAACCAATTTCATTTTTTCCTGGAGTACAAAATATGTTCTATCTACAATCCAACAGTGTTATAAATCCAATATGAATCGATAAAATTTAATTTTTTTTTTTATTGGTGGGTCAGACAACCTATTTGTGGATAATAAATAATTTGAGATTAATTTTGGAATCACCAATATAAAGTTAAGAGATATCAAACTTTCAAATGCTCATATCTCAAAACTACCCCTAGCGGAGTAAGAACACTTGCATTCTGACGCTGCGTCTTATCCGCTTGACTGTGCTCGTCTCACTTGCACACATTTGCTCCCCGAGAGAGCGAGCCTGTCTCTGCGTCGTCGGAAGGATGACCAGGGGAGCGGAAGTTCATAGGTCTGAGTTTACCAAAAATATTGCAGTGACTATGAAATTATTGAGCGAGCGTAGCGAGCGTCTCCACTTGACTCTTATGGCTCGAATGTCTTTTTTTTCTTTTCTGTTACTGCTTCGATACAGGTCGCACCGTTTCTCTGATCGACCTGAAATTTTGCACACATGTACATACCACCTATGCGGGTGCTGTATAGTTTTTGAACAAAATCCGATCGTTGGTTATAAAAAAAAAAAAAAAATGTTCCGATCGTTATGAAATTTTGCAGGGTCAATAAGTACAACATTCTCTCCTATTTTACAAATTTTCAGCTAAATCGGTCAATATCTTAAGTAGTGTAGATATAAATTACATTTTAACAAAAGTAACGTTACCATGGCAACGAAAAGACGCACGAGAATTCTGGTCACTATGCACTGCCACCTAGAAGTAATCAAAATACTATCGAGGAAGCAGTGTACTCAATGACATAATATAAGCTAAGCGCTAGACACACAGTATGGCCGTGGGGAGCGTGACAATTTGAAGCTATTTTGAATAGGGAAAAACCAACCGCCGTCTAAATGTATCGTACCCTTAAATTTAACTGCCTTTGTGTTAAAAAGCGGTGTAAAATCAAAACCGCAAGATGGCATTTGTCGATATTATTGAAGCAAAACAGTCTTTCTTCCGCAAATCACTCAGTTACTCCGATTTCCGAATAAAGCAAGTTGGTGGCATGGAATAAGCTATACAGGTAGGTAATAGAGCTGTACCTTTGTTATATATAAATATAATAATATAATAACAAATGTTATTTTCCACTGCCTTCCACAGCCATGTAAATCAGCATAATATTAGCAAAAGAACACTGAAAATTTTCACCGTCTTTTGTTTTACATTTTCATTTAGTAACAGGAGATTGCGTGAGATCATTAAAAGAAAAGAAAAGGTGTATTATTGTCGCACATTTTGTAAAGCCTAGGAGGACTATCATACTATTGTTTATCTGCATTAGGCTTTTAGTAATCAAAACTAGTTATTTGTGCGGGATGTGTGTCTGAACAAGGTCGTGCAGGCCTAGGGTTGCCTAGGAGAGGCCTAGGGCTTGTCAAACGTGTAATGTTCGTATTAATTAATCTAGTCCTATAGTCTAAAGTCTAATGGAACTTAAGTCCTACACTGTTGTATTATAAATAATTTCCTTTATCTGGGCCTAGGCCCGGGACGGTTTCTGGTTTGTTTTATGAAAGTAATGACAACTTTTCTCGTTTTACACATAGACGCAAAATTTTAAATGTCCACCATATGTTTACGTATTTGTTTATCCCTGCGACGTTCAAATAATCCACTGCATCTTAGTTCATTCAATTAGATGAAGTATCTATGTTGCAGTGAAGTGATTTTTCCCGATTCAAGAGGCTTCTAATCGTCATGCTAGCGCTCGGTTGGAAGGATAGGAGACTGAGCGTCTAGCGTAGCAAAGCTTATGTACGTCATTGAGTGTACTAGGAAAACGCTAAAGTCCCGTCGCGTTGTTGAGCGAGCACCGGTACGTGCAACAACGACCCAAGTACGACATTCCCATAATGTTACATACCAATAAGTCTTTAAGGTCTTGACCGATTTAGCTGAAAATTTCTAAAATAGGAGAGAATGTTGTACTTATTGACCCTGCAAAATTTCATAACGATCGGAACATTTTAATTTTTTAATTTGTTTTTGTTATTTTTTATTTTTATAACCAACGATCGGATTTTGTTCAAAAACTATACAGCAACCCGCCTATAGGTAGTATGTAGTACATGTGTGAAAAATTTCCGGTCGATCAGAGAAACGGTGCGACCTGTATCGAAGCAGTAACAGAAAAAAAACCCAGACATTCGAGCCATAAGAGTCAAGTGGAGACGCTCGCTACGCTCGCTCAAAAATAGTTTTCCCAAAGAAATGATGTCAAGGTCCTCTAGATGGCGGTGGATTTTATCCACAAAGAAAACTAAGAAAAGTTGATTATCCGGGAAAAAGTTAATAAATAACCGTGATGATGTTCGCTCTCACGTGGGATAGGAGTGTCTCGTGGGAATGTCGTACTCGGGTCGTGTTGCACGTACCGGTGCTCGCTCAACAACGCGACGGGACTTTAGCGTTTTCCTAGTATGGTGCATCCTGAATGCTATTTCAGGGTCGTAAACTCGGGCAAAGAGGTATCAACGAGAACCAGAATAGGACTATAGATTTGGAGCGTAATCTACTTAATAATTATGCCGGATAGTCTGTATTGCACATTGAAGTGAAGTGATGTTCATCCCCACCTCCCCCCCCCCCCCCGCAATTAAAAGAATTATTGCAATTTTATAAAAGGTGGGGCCTTTTCATGAAAACTGTTTGTTTTGTTTTGTTCTTACTTTGTTTATACCTAGGGCCTAGTCTTGGCTTAATTTTTTAAATTGTTTTTAGATTTAAGGCTATTCGACCGCGTTTTTGTATTTTCCAAAATATGCTACCAAGTCAAAACATAGTTCATGGCTTTGAAACCTGGCTATTTTATAAAATCAAAAATATTTTTTTCAATTTTTTCTGATCCGGTACACGGCCAATATAGCCACCTCAAAATAATTTCAAACTTCAATTCCCCAAGGCACACCATTCAACGTAGGGTGTTGTGTTTTTGTGACATTAATTTTTAACTGGTTTTCTAAAGGATGACTGAGAGAAAAAAGTTTGTTTTTAACAATTGTCTTTCCTGCGAATTTTTTCGTTTGGCGGTATTTTTTACCGATTTGTACCGTCAAACAAAAAAATTGGCAGGAAAGACAATTGTTTAAAAAAATCTTTTTTCTCTCAACCAGTTGAAAATTAATGTCACAAAAACACAACACCCTACGTTGTATGGTGTGCCTTGGCGAATTGAAGTTTGAAATTATTTTGAGGTGTGGCTATATTGGCCGTGTACCGGATCAGAAAAAATTGAAAAAAATATTTTTGGTTTTCTAAAATAGTTAGGTTCTAATGCCATGAACTATGTTTTGACTTGGCAGCATATTTTGGAAAATAGGAAAACGCGGTCGAATAGCCTTAAGCTAAACATTTGTAACTGTTTTGTACTCAAACTACGATGAATAAAAGTATATATTTATTTAAAGATATCTTGAGTAGACCCATTGACCAAATTGCTATGGCAGTAAGTGCTGATGATAAATTATAAATGTTTGATAAAGTTTTAATGGAAACTCTAAATTAGCATGCACCCCCCTTGAAATTAAGAGTTAAAGGAAAACCAGTCCCATGGTTAACAGCAGAGATTAGAAAATCCATGCATAGGAGAGACCACTTGCGCAAAGAATTCAGAATTTCGAGAAGGCAGTCTACGTGGGAGGAATACAAGAAAGTTCGAAATAATGTAAAAAAAAAGGTTCGTTTTTCTAGGCGTGAGCATTTTAAGTCATCTTTTGATAATAATATTTCTTCAAAATCTTTATGGTCAGTTTATAATAAGTTGACAGGTAACAAAGAGACAGAAGATTGTAGCATAGCCTCATTGACAGAGAATGGAGTGTATCCTACACGTATAATCATGACATTTGCTGTTACCTGTTGGTTACAGAAAAGTTTTGTTGTGAACGATGTAGATTTTGTAGAATTGATCAGAATATTATCTGAAGTGTTTGAGCAAAAATTCACGCTTCTATCACAAAACCGCAACTAATTAAGGAAATCTGGGGCATAATTCCTAGTTCAAAAGTCAAAGGTCACAGAATGATCTGGCACACGTCATCGAAAAACACATGTGGACTCTTAATTCTTAATCTAGGGATAATGTGTGACAAAATGAATGGTCACACGATACATTTCTTTAATATACCACGAATTAGTAAAAAAAAAGGCCAAAGAGGTCTCATAATCAGATAATATTAACAAGTGAGGTCAAGTATGATATTTTTTTCAATACTGCAAACCTTTAGCAAACATATTAAAAAATGTGAGTTTGTTATTACTTAATTCCCTGGCGGATGATTTTTTAAGTTCCCCCCACCCCCAATGTTCAAACCAGTGGACTTTTTTTAGCCCTCCTCTTGGTAATTTGATCAGAATAATATTATAAATGTTTGAGCAAAAATTCACGCTTCTACCACAAAACCCCTATTTGTTGTGAAATTCGGCTCTAATCCGCTTGACTATTGAGGGTTGGGTGCTTATTGTTTTCTCCGGACAAGTATTTGTGTTTCGTGGTCGCGGGTTGGGGGGGAGGGCTGCTTATTGTTTTCTCCGGACAAGTATTTGTGTTTCG
>JAMZAV010003461.1:0-68517 GCA_024449915.1 Sweltsa coloradensis
CCCATAGCCCTGAATTGACGTAGCGTGACATAACAAACGTTGTGGATGCTGGAACACGCGGTTTATTGGCGAATGTCCAATGTGGATTTCGTCAACGTCGCTGCACCATCGACCACTTTGTTGGATTAGAGACATTTATTCAAGAAAGAAGGCTTTTTTGTCAAACAGCATATCATTGGCGTGCTTTTTGGCATTGAAAAAGCCTACTACACAACATTGAGATACAATATACTACAACAGGTTCACGGTCCCCCGTCTGGGCCCGGGGTAGAATTTGGCCCAGAGCATGGCTCTGCTTATCGTAAAAGGCGATTCAAGAGAAAAAGTCCACCTCGCAATCATCAGCTAGTATGAAGGGTAGTATTTTACTCCCCGATAATAGAGGCGAGCTCTGGCAATCATCGTCAGAGACCCTGCCCTTGACGACCCATCGACGACGATGACGACAATGTCGTTGGCTGGTTCTGGCTGGTTCTGACCAGCATGGGCCGTTTCTACCATCCCCCTCACCCCCCTAGTTGAGAGTGATGCATTATGACCTAACGGTTGACGCGTCCTTAATCTAAATAAACAAAAAAAAATTCCTTTTTGAATTTTTTACTTCAATTATTGTGTTTCGAATATAGTACCCCGTCTGGGCCCGGGGTAGAATTGGCCCAGAGCATGGCTGCTAATCGTAAAAGGCGATTCAAGAGAAAAAGTCCACCTCGCAAACATCAGCTAGGAAGAGCGCAGTATCTCACTCCCCAAAACTAGAGGCGAGCTCTGGCAATCGTCGTCGGGGACCGGCCCCCTTCCCTTGACGACCCCCCGGCGACGATGACAATGACAAAAACGAACGATGACAAAGACGATGACGACCGTGACGTGAGAAACCCCCCTTCCTCCCCTTACCCGTGGCTGGTTCTGACCAGCATGGGCCCCTCCTCCCCCCCCCCTTAGGCTAGAGTGGTGCATTATGACCTAACGGTTGACGCGTCCTTAATCCATAATAAACCAACTAAAACTTTAATTTCATTTACATACATAACTTTTATTTTGCTATTACTTTCATCATCATCATGTTATTTTGTTATTTATACAAATTAGAAACAATCTTATCATCAAACATTCCTGCATTAACTCTTCTTATTTACTATCATTCACAGGCGGCACAATATGACCTAACCGGTTGAAGCGCCCTAGTTTCTCACGTCGTCGTCGTTCTCCCCATTCTTCCTATGTTTTGAACGAGTGAGCGTAGCGAACGTAGTGATTTCCATTCGACTTAAACGGCCCTTACGGTTTTTCTGCTGTGCGTGCGTGCGTGTGTGTGTGTGTGTGTGTACGTTGAAAATCAGCCGAATCGCTGAACAAATTGCGCTGAAATTTTAAACGGACATCCGGTACGAGTTTATTGAGAACTGTTAACAAAATCAGCAAGATTCATTGCGATTTAAACCTACAAGAAATAATAAACTGAGAAATAGATTTCCAATGTTTAGAAATTATTTTAACGACAATGTTTTAGATTTTGAAAAGAGATTTTTTGTTTTGTTTTTTCGCCTGGCCGTGAAATGCCGTGTCCATGCAAGGTCAGTCGAATGTTGGACGTCAAGGTACCCCCAATTCCGCACGTAGATTGAGTAAACCTTGCAATATTTTCACGTATTTCGTACTGGCTATGTTAACCATAGTAGGCCCTATTGCCACAGATGATGGACTACACTGCGTTATATGCATTTCAAAACATGTTTATAATTATTTTTGAAATGCATCTAGAAATTACAAAATCTTTCCCGACCAGGGGATTGAACCCACGTCTCCCACCTTTCGGCTACAAGGGCGCTTTAGCCAACTAGACTAGGGAAACGCCAAAGTCGTAGTTAGACGAGTGAGCGAGTCATGTGGTGAGTACCCGGGAACATTTGCATTTAAGTTTGATAATTATTCGTATAGATAATAGGGTATTGGTGGAAATCACTGTGCCGGAGGTTGCTGTTGTTGGCAGTCTTCAACTGAATATTCCGTGTGACTGCCGGGTCTTGCTTAATTTAGATTGTTGGTCCGGGAGTTGTGTAAATGTTTTAGGCCATAGTTTAGGCCAAAATGCTCCAATGTAGACTATATGATAGGCTAGGGAGGCCTAAGGTAAGGGGAAGAAAAGAAATTTTACCGGGTACTCAACACATGGCTCACTCACTCGTCTAACAACGACTTTGGCGTTTCCCTAGTAGAGTAAAGCATTTTCATCTAACGTGTTGAAGCGCTCTTTATCAGAATAATCTTTAAAAAAACGTAAATTTTCAAGCATATAATGTTACCCCATCAGGCCTTATGGTAGAATTGGAGACGGATCATGTTTTCTGCTGATCGTAAAGGCGTGAAAATAGGTACAATTCATCTCGCAAACGTCGGCTAGTTCAAATTTAAAAAAATTATATATAGAAATTTGTTTAACCATATTTAATTCAAATCAATTCCAAACATATTTCATTTAGAATTCCAATACGTACTACGCCATTTGCTATCACTATCAATCATATCATAATTTTTTTTAGTTTACTACTTATTTTACTTACCTACTTTACTTACTTACTTTATTTACTTACTTTACTTACTACTTTGCAATCGTCGAAGGGGACTCTTCTTCTTTCCCTTGACGACCTCCCCGACGACGATAACAATTGACAATGACACAACGCACTATGCCAAATACGATGACGACCGCGACGTGAGAACTGGTAACTGGTAACTTGTTAGTTGTATCTTGTTCTGACCACCATGGGCCTTGACTCCACATTTAAAACCCCGTCTGGGCCCGGGGGTAGAATTGGCCCAGAGCATGGCTCTGCTAATCGTAAACGGCGATTCAGAGAAAAGTCTATCTCGCAAACATCAGCTAGTATAAGAGAGTATATTACTCCTCGAAGCTAGAAGGGAACTCTAGCAAGAGAGGTAGTATATTACTCCCCGAGTCTAGAGGCGAGCTCTGGCCGTCGTTGTCGTGGAACATTCCCCTTCCCTTTGACAACCACCCCAACGACGACGACGACAATGACAACACGGGCGATGACACAGACGAAGACGACTTTTACGACCGTGGGGAACCACAAACCACTGCCCTCCCCATACCCTCCCTTTCCCCAATGTCCTTTGCCTGAGACCGGCCTAATTTCGCCACAGGCCAATGGCCCCCCCGACCCGAACCCGGCCAAGCTCCCGCCCCGACCGCTTGCCCCCAACCACCTACCCCCATGTCCTCCCCTTGCTTGTGGCTAGACTGTCAACCCCGCGTATCCCACGTCACCACTTACTTCTTCCCCTTTGGAAAAATATATAGTTATATACTAACTAATTAACAAACTACATTATCACAGAAGGTACAATGGGGACCTAAGGGTTTGACTCGCCCTTAAACCTTTAAAACACCCACACATACTCAACATATCCCCTAGGCTGAGTGGAGCATTATGACCTAAGAATTTTGAATACGCCCAATAAGTAAAAAAGTCGATATTTGTCTCCCCGCCCGGGGCCCGGGATAGAATTGCCCAGAGCATGGCTCGCTAATCGTAAAAGGCGATTCAAGAGAAAAGTCCACCTCGAAAACATCAGCTAGTATAAAGGGGAAGTTTTTTTTCTCCCGAAAATAGAGGCGAGCTCTGGCAATCGTCGTCGGGGGACCTTCCCCCTTTTTCCCTTGACGACCCCTCGACGACAAATTACGACAATGACACCACGAAAAATGACGAAGACAATGACGTCCGCGACGTGAGAACGCCAAATTTCCTCCCCTTACCCGTGGCTGGTTCTGACCAGCATGGGCCCCTCCTCCCTACCCCCTAGGTTAGAGTGGTGCATTATGACCTAACGGTTGACGGGGCCCTTTAAATTTCCAAATAAACAAAAAACCAGAAAACGCTGGCCCTACAACTCGGCAACTGAAATGTAAATATAAGTTGCATTATTCCTCAATCAGACTGTACTTCTAACGTTTAATGTACGCAATCTAACTGTGAACACACTCTGCAGTGCGTTGTCTGTTTTGTTTTTGTAAGTGTATCGAGTTCTACGTCACTCACTCGACCGGTTTCTTGTGCCTCTCTTGCACAATTACAGGCCCGTCTGGGCCCAGGGTAGAATTGGCCCAGAGCATGGCTCTTCTAATCGTTAAAGGCGATTGAAGAGAAAAGGCTTCCTTACAAACATCAGCTAGTAGGAGGGAAGTATATTATTCCTTGAAACAAGAAGTGAACTCTATAGTAACAAGGGAAGTATACTACTCCCCAAATCTAGAGGCGAGCTCTGGCGGTCGTCGTCGGGGAACTTTCCATTTCCACACACGTCAACTCACTATATCTCTTACCAAGAAAAGGTTTTTCCCAGATGTGACGCATGTGATGTACTTTTAAACCCTACATCATATGCTAGCAGAATATACCAAATATGTTGCCTTGTGCACGCAAATTAATCTCTCCCAATCATATGGAAGAACTTATATCATATGATAACGGCGACAAACTTTCGAAATGTCTCATCCGATGTAATTTATTTATCAAAATTTGATTCGCCATACACATTTCTTTAATTTCTTTACTTCCATTCACATAATAACTTTTGGTTTTGCTATTGCTATCATCATCATCATTTAATTTTGTAATAGGGACCGAAGAAGGCAAGGCCGAAACGTCTCGGGGACATTAAGTTATTAGTTTGTGATATTTATATCTGTGTTCTACTATGGCAGCCACCTCTACATCTCAGGTAAGCTGTTGACTCTATCTCTATCCACATTGATTATATCTAGCCTGTTGGCATCTACCTATTATTAATATTATATAAAATATATATATATATGCAGACATTGTATTTTCGGGTAGTCCGTGTGGTTTTATTATTAGTTCCAACTTTTTCGGGCAGTTCCCCCTGCCCATCTTCAAGGAAATTTAAAACATAAAACAATATCAAAACAAACAAAACCTTACTTCTTAACAAACACTGCAACTGGATACAAAGACAAACCAAAAAGCTTAGAAAACATAGGTAATAATGACAACATATTATGAACATCCAGATATTTTAAAACTGTGAAGACATCAACACACTCTATTACTTTTTAGATGACCTCAGCGTACGAGTAGATGGGTCAAGGGGTTCTTGTTGAGTTTTCTTCCTCTTGTCAAAATCTTGTTGTCGGAGGTGGACGGCCTAAAAACATTGGAAATAACGTTAACTTAACGTTAACGTTGGAACTAATAATAAAAACCACACGGACTACCCGAAAATACAATGTCTGCATATTAAAATCCGTAAAAAGTCTGCGTTTAAAACATATATATTTTAATTCAAAAAAAATCTATACAAAAGCCCCCATTAACCTCTCTTTAAACTATCAATACACAGGGGGGCGCAAATGACCTTACTTGTTGAAGCACCCTAGTTTCTCCCCCTTTTGTCGTTGTTTAATTTTTTTACGGGCCTTCAAATTTCCAATTTCGCTCCCTTTCCCGTGGTTTGGCCTGTAATAAAAAAAAAAAATAAATTTTTTTTTGAGTTCCCCACTCAGTTAAAAAAAAACTATTTTCAGTGGGGGTTTTTAAAATTTAAAAAGCGCCAAACCCAAAACCCGGGCAGGCCCCGACGCAATCGACGAGTGAGCGAAAACCAAACCCAAAGTTTCGATTTTTTTTTAAATAGGAAAAAAAAGAAAATCAGGGGAGGACAGTGCGAACACCCGCGAAATAAAACGCCAGAATCAAAAAGGCCAAATTCAAAACAACATAAAATTTTTTTAATGTTTGCTTCTTTGCTAGGACGGCTCCAAAGTCCCCGTTTAAAACTCCTAAGACAAAAAATGAGGGGACTTAATCCAAATCAAATTTAAAAAAAACTTCGGGACTTTGAGGGGGAATCGAACCCGGGGCCCTTTCCCTGCTTTGGGAAAAGCAGAAACGAAACCCCACAAGACCAACGGGCCACACAGTGGGGGAGAAGGTATTCCCCAAAACAAAGGGCGAGCTCTGGTGGGTTGGGGTGCGTGTTGCAAGAGGGAGCTCTCGCGAAAACTTTTTATCACCCTTTCTTCATTCACACGGGCCTTAAAAATATTTATTTTTTTTTTCAATTTTTCGCCCCATACTTCCCGGGCCCCCCTCTGAACACCCACCCTCCTTTTCCCACCCATTTTCCCCCCAAAACCTACCCAAAAACCCCCAAACCCCTTTCCCCATTAACCCCCCGCGTCTTCCCTTACTTTCCTCCCACTGGAAAAAAGAAAACGGGATTTTATTCAAATTATGGAAAATAAAAAATTTGGAAGATTCCAATACAATTGTTTGGGGCACTGTTTAACTCTACTGTTGAGTCCCCTTTAAAACAACAAAAAAACTAACTAACATTAATCTTTACGACCACGACATGAGAACCCCCCAAATTTTTCCAGCCATTACCCGGGCGGGTTCTGACCAGCAGGGGACTTTCCTTACCATACCCCCTTTAGGCAAAAAAATTTCATTATGCCCTTACGGTTGCCCCCCGCCAGTTTTCCCAAAATAGCCTAAAAGCCAGCTCACGGATATCTTTAACCCGTGAAAAGGATTTTCCTAGAGGTGCCACATGAGATCCCCCTTTTAAACCCTTTGGGCCCCTTTTCCCCCTTCCCTTAAAGCCCCCCGGCGACGATGAAAATGACACAAGAACAATGCCCAAAAGACGATGCCTATGCGAGGGTAAAAACCCCCCTTCCCCCCCCTGCCCATGCTTGTTCTGACCACATCCCCCCCTTTCTCCCCCCCCCCCTTGGGGTTAGAGTGGTGCATTATGACCTAAGGGTTTTAAACCGGCCCTAAATTTCCAAAAAATTTCCAAATTCCCATATGTTAGCTGTGTACCAAAATGATGCCTGGCCCCAAATACCCCATCTGGGCCCGGATTTAGAATTGGCCCAGAGCAGGCTCTGCAAATCGAAAAACGGCGATTAAAGAAAAAAAGTCCACCTGGGAAAAATATCAGCTTTTTAAGGGGGGGTTAAATATTACTCCCAAAAATAGAGGCGGGTTTTTCCAATGGTCGTAAAGGGACCTTGCCCCCTTTTCCCCTTTACGACTTGACATAACGAAAGACGACCATGACACCCGAACGTAATAAAGACTATGACCCCCTTAAATCACCTTACGCGTGGCCCGGTTGTGATCGCAGGGGCCCCTTTCCCCCCATATCCCCTAGGCTTTAGTGGTGCATTAAATTTCCTAAAAGGACAAGGTTTTCGTATCCTTAACCAAGGGGAAACCCAAAATTTTTGTTGAAAAATTTTCTCACATGCAACGCCCAAAGGGGAAAAATTGTCAATAAAACCTTTCCATTCCTTTTTTTGCATCAAAATAAACCGGAATTGTTTTCCCCCGTTTTCTAAAACACCCTTTTTTAGCACTTTACTTTCTCTGTTTCTTCTCCTGTCTTGGCCCGGGGGAAATTTGGTCCCGAGCATGGCTTTGCTAATCGTAAAGGGGGATTAAAGAGATAAAGTCCTCCTCGCAAATATCACTTTGTAAGGGGGGGTAGTATATTAAATCCCACTATAGACGAGCTCTGACAATCGCCCCTCGGGGGGCATCTTCCCTTTTCTTTTTTCCTTTTCCCCTTACGACCTCCTCGACGGATGGGAATGACACCCGAAGTACGAACGATGACAAACACAAGTCGATCGGGGAAAAAAATGTGGGGAAACCCTCTTTCCTCCCCTTCCGGGCTGGTTCTGACCAAGGGACGGCCCATACTAAATTTCCCCCTCATACACTCTATTTCAAATGGCGTAATATCCCCTACGGGTTTTACGCGATTAAAAATATTAAATTAAAACAAAAAAGGACAGCGGGGAAAGGGGGGGAAATGAATACGCCCTTTCGGTATTTTAAGGAAGCTTTTTCCCGGCCGCGACTTGTATTCAACCTATTTCCGTTTTTAGATGTCAAGAGAAAAAGTGGATACAAGCAACGATTTTTGGGGTTTGCGCAGGCCTTGGGAGTGTTGCAAAAAATAAAAAAGCTTGCGTTTTGCCCCTCCGGGAAACCCCCGTTTAGGGGGGGTACTCTACCAATACGAATAGGCCACACACGGGCCCAGTTCACCAAGGGTATATAAAATTTACCTTAGGGAAAATTTGGTTTTTTGTTGTGAGTGTGACCATGTGATGAACATACCTTTAAACCGGGGAAAATCATATGCTAGCAGATTTTTACCAAACATGATCATTTGCGCACCCCAATTTTGGGTCTCTCCATCCTGTGAAGAACTACAACATAATATATGATAACGGCGACAAACTTTCTAAATTTTCCCTCCCCTAGCAATTAAATTTTAAAAAAAATATAATTCCCCATCATTCACATTTCTTTTTTTTCTTTTTTTCATTCACATACAAACTTTTATTTGCTATAACTTTCCTCAAACATTAATTTTTTTTTTGTTTATTTATACACTAAGAAAACAAACTTTAAAACCATCAAACATACTTGCCTTTAACTCTTCTTTATTTTCTTTCATTCACAGGCGGCGCAATATGACCTAACCGGGTTTAAGCGCCCTAGTTTTTTTTAGGGCTCGTCGTCATTCTAAAATTTCCGTTGTTTAGAAAACAATTTTTTTGTTCAGATAACTTTAGTTCACTGCAAGGGGAAAATAACTCATTATTCAAGTTCTAATTTGGGTAAAAAACATCCAATTTTATTTAGAAAAAAAAACTCTGAGGGGTTTTATATTAGATCTTTGCTGGGTACCTGGACACGTGGCCCTAGAGGGCTGCTAAGGAAGATTCCCAGCGTTGCGACATTGATTTCAACCTAGTTCCCGATCCAGATGTCAAGAGTGGATTCAAGCTACGATTGTTGGATTTGCGACAAGCATCTTGAGGTGTGGTACAAAATAACAAATTGCGTATATTGTGATGCCCACACTGACTAATAAAATTTGTGCTCTTACGTAGAGAAGAGGCTGGTATTGTTCTAAATTCGAATGGGCCACACACGTCTAACTCACGGATACCTCTTAACCAGGGAAAAGGTTATTCCCAGATGTGACTCATGTGATGTACCTTTAACCGTTCATCATACGCTAGCAGAATGTACCAAATACGCAATTTGATCTCTCCCAATCATATGAAGTACTTCCATCATATGATAAGGGCGACAAACGCTAAATTTCTCATCCAAAGTAATCTAGTAAAACAAAATTAATTCACATCATTTCACATTTTCTTGGATTTATTTATTTTAATTCACATACATAACTTTTGTTTTGCTATAACTATCATCATCACATTGTATTTTGTTATATATTCACTGTGTATGTAAAACAATCTAATGACCAAACACACCATTAACTCATCTCATCAACTTTCATTATCACATTCGGCGCAAAATGACCTAACCGGTTGAAGCGCCATTGTTTCTCACGTCGTCGTCATCATTAGCAACCCTTAATAAGTGTTTCTTACTCCACGAAACTAAGGACGAGCTCTGGCGTTTGTGTCGGCAACTCTCCTTTTCAGGTGAATGTATTAAACTACAATAGGCCACACAATCCAGGTCAGGGATGGAGACTTGCGAAGCTGATTGGGGAAAGTTCCAGGGAAAATTTATAAATCTCTTTGTAAAGGGGACTTACTATTTCTCGTGCCCCAAAACGTGCTTGTCAATATGGTAATAAAGCTTGCTTGACAGCATATGCCAGTTACCACTGATAGTGGTAAAACCACGCCGTCGTGTGCCCCCTGGTGGAACAAAGTTTGTGCTTTGCCATAAAGGCAAAGAAAGCAGCTTTAAAAAAAATTTAAATCTTTTCCTACTTTTAAAAAAATTTAATAAATTTTTAAAAGCAGAAAGCAAAAACGGACGAATTTATAAAACTAGTAAGAGGCAGTATGGCAAAGTATGTATTTCTATAAATTACAGCACTCTTCCACGATGGGTGGAAAAGGATTAAATCAATTAGTGGAGCGGGAAAAAACACCTCCCCTATCAAGGAGGGCGGGAAATTTAAATTACTACCCAGCAGTGTGGTTCAGTACTGGGTACACTTTTTGCATCGGTAAGCAGTAATGCAGAATGAGCGGGAATTTCTAGACAAAACCCAGTGACGAAGCCGAAAACTTAATTTTCATTGAAAACGATAGCCTACAACAGAGCGTTCTCTTGTGGGAACTCCGTATGGCTTTAAGTCATTACGCGAAAATCTTGGGAGAAGAAAAAAATGCCAACGACATGTTTTGCCCCTGACTGATCCCTTTGGAAGTTATTATTTTTTTTTTTTAATATTTTGTGGTTGTCTGACATATTTCCCGATAGTTGGCGTAGTCCCATCTTAAAATTCCACTTCTTAAACCCACCAAAAGATAAGTGATGCAAAATTCATATGCCCCTATTTTCTGAAAAAAGTTGCTTCGCAAAATTGGTTCGAAAAATTTATAAACAACGAATAAAATGGGGGGATGCTGGAGCCCACGCGGTTTTGGGAATCCAAAAGTAAATTTCGTAAAACCGTCGTTGCACCATCGACCCATTGGTTCATTGGAGTTTTAAAGAAGGGTTTTTTTTCCCCAAAACAAATGTGTTGGGTGTTTGACAAAAAGCAAGAAAACAGGGGTTAATTCCCAAAAAATTCCAGGGGGGTTTTAACAAAAAAAAAGAAAAAAAAAAAAAAAAAAAAAAAAACAAAAAAAAAAAAGGGAAAAAAAAAAAAAAAAAAAAAAAAAAAAAAAAAAAAAAAAAAAAAAAAAAAAAAAAAAAAAAAAAAAAAAAAAAAAAAAAAAAAAAAAAAAAAAAAAAAAAAAAAACAAAAAAAAAAAAAAAAAAAGGGGAAAAAAAAAAAAAAAAAAAAAAAAAAAAAAAAAACCATATTGAAAGTTCTCAGTAATACACGTGGGGTGCAGATGGATTTGATGTTGAAATTTACGGATCTCTATTTGCTCCAAGTGGATTGGATGTTTCTATCCCTTTTCACAAGAACACAACATTTAAAATTTCTAGCACCCCCACCATTGTGGTTTGTCTAGTTCTTGGTGCATTTAACAAGCCGGTATCAGTTTGTATCCCGAGTCAGGAGTGTCCCCCTTTGGGCAGACGGAGAAACCCTTGATGGGTACGTAGTAATGAAAATTAAACTATGCCTAACCACCCACAAATCGGAATGTTTTTAACACGACATTTAAACTTTGATAAAAAACCCAAGGCTCTCTTCCAACGGATTAAGATGTAAATTTTTGTTTAATTTTAAGAATTTCATCTGAAAAAATTTTTTAAATTTTATTTAGCAATAACCCGCCTGGTTTACCCAGAGCCGATTTTATATTTGACCTTTGTGTTGATAAAAACTCTACTTGCGATAGTGTAAAAAAATTAAACTTTAGAGAGATTTCCATGAACAAAAAGGGTTTATTTTGGGTTTTCACGAGGCTCCAAAAATTGACAACAGGTTTGGGAAATGCTTTTTTTTTGCTCCCCCCCTGAACGTTTTTGGCTAAGCGACGTGTGTTCAGTTTTCACTGCAGAGTTTTTCGCCATCCCTGAAGCTCTTAAAATACATTTTACGCTGTCGTTGTGGAGAAAACCTTTTTTGGGTTTAGATAGTTAAAATCCTTTAAGCTAAGAACTCATGATTCAAGTATATTTGGTACAAAACATCCAATTTTATTTAGAAAAACTAACCTCTAAGGGTTATTAAAGAGTTTGCTGGATACTGGACAGTGGGCATAGAGGGGAAAGAACATGCGTAGGGCTTCTAAGGGGAAACTTCCAGCGTCGCGACGTTGATTTAATCTATTCCCGTTCCAATGTCAAGAGTGGATTAAAACAAAGATTGTTGGATTTGCGACAAGCATCTTGGGATGTGTTGCAAAATAAAAAATTTTCGTAGTGTGTGCCACATTTGGGTAAAAAATTTGTCCCCTACGCTCGACTCCACGTAGAGAAGAGGTGGTTTGTCTGACCGTATAGGGCACACCGCCCAACACCGGAAACTCTTAACCAGAGAAAAGGTTATTCCCCAAAGTGGCCTGTGATGTACTTTAAAAGTACTCAATGCTAAGAATGTACCAAATGATGCCCGCGCATCAAATTTTATCTCTCCCAATCAATGAAGAACTTCTAATATGAAACGGCGACAAAATTTTCCAAATTTCCATCCAAAGTAATCTTTTAACAAACTTTAAGTAACTTCCTACACATTTTTCTTTTCTTTATTTTTATTACAACATAATTTTTTTTTTGCATACTTTCTTACTTCAATTTTTTTGTTATTTAAACTTAGAAAAAAATCTAATATCAAAAAACCCCGCATTAAATCTTCTAATTTTTCTTTATTCACAGGCGGCGCAATATGACCTAACCGGTTTAAACGCCAGTTTTTCACGTCGTCGTTTTTCAAAATTCATCCGCTCATTTTAGGGTCGGTTTCGAATGTTTTTGGAAAAGTTGCGTAAACATTCCCCTAAAAAAGGGTTTTCCCCGTGACCATGTACCCAAAAATGCTACAAATATACCAAATTGATGCCTTGCGCACGCAATTTGATCTCTCCAATATATAAAAATTGTATCATGATAACGGGGACAAACTTTTTTAATTTCGAAAAATAGTAATCTATTTAACAAAAAATTTGTTCACATCATAACATTTCTTTCATTTATTTAATTTTATTCTTATACTAAAATTTTTTTTTTGTTAAAAATCATCATCACTTGTATTTTGTTATATTCCTGTGTAAGTAAAAAAATCTAAAGACCAAAACATCATTAACTATCTCTCAACTTTTATTTTCACAGTCGGTCAATGACCTAACCCGGGTTTAAGCGCCATAGTTTCTCACGTCGTCTCACTAGCAAACCCTTTACAAGTGTTTTTAACTCCACGAAACTAAGGACGAGCTCTGGCTTTGTTTCGGAGACCTCCCCTCCCCCTGCGACCCCCTGACACACGACCCCGGTAACACGATCGAGTCAAAAATAGGACCATAGGGCCTTTCCCCTCCGACGCTCCTTATGACCAGCATGGGATTTTCCTTTCCTGTAAAATCTAGAAATCCAGGAATGATTAGATTTGTAAATTGTGACAAAACTTTTGACACAGATTAATCTTTTCTCGTATGTACCTATGTACGTATGTACAGCCGGGGTCATATTATATCAATCAAGAGGTCTGAAAGATACCTCTTTCACCGACATCTCGTGGTCAACTCTTGGTGCCATTATTTATATCGCCCTGTGAACTGCATTTTCGACATTAATAAGAAACATGGCTGCTAATGTCAAAGGAAAATTCTCTATTCACCAGAGAAACTATCAAGCCTAGAAGAAATATAATATGGAAGGTAAAGAGAGCATTATATATCGATACCTTGGCCTAGGCATAGCATTAAGACTATGCCTTAGATCTTATATTTGCCTTAGTTTCTAATTAATTTCGAATAATTCTATCTTGGCTGTCAAGTCTTATTTGCAAACCACTAAAGTTTGTTTTATGCTTTTGTTTTGATAAAATTGTATTTCACTTCTGACTGCCTTCTAGATATTGACTATTTTGTTGACCAAGAGTCTTTCAAAGCCTCCTAAATAATATTAATAACATCAAATAGTCTAGGGGGCTTCCATCGATCGATAATGCAGTTCACAGGGCGATATAAATAATGGCACCAAGAGTTGACCACGAGATGTCGGTGAAAGAGGTATCTTTCAGACCTCTTGATTTATATATGACCCCGGCTGTACGTAACTACCCTTATTGACGTTGCTGTCCCAATGTGCCATAACGTCGAGACTACATGGAAGAAAAAAATTGACAAGTATAGTGAACTTGCAATTGAGATTAAGAAGATGCGGAAACAGAAAAAGGTAAATACAATCCCATACGTGATATCGGCTAACGACATCATACCGAAGAAGCTACATGAAAGCATTAAACAACTAGATCTTCCACCCAATGTTTAGATCGAGACTCAAAAGGCAGTAATACTCAACACGTGTAGAATAGTTCGTAAATTTCTTAACTATGAATGATACTTCGAGATTACGAGACAGCTACCATCCTGACATGGTTTTCGTGGTTTCCAGTAGTCCGAAGAGCAAATGCTAGGATGGCGAGAAGAAATCGGCCACGACCGTACACAGCAGAAAGAAAACATCATCTACAAACTATATTATAAATGACTTATTTTAGTTAGAGTTAAGACAAAGTAATAATGTAGGTATGTAATATAGGTAGTAAACATGGAAGTACTTGACGTAAGTCCGTACAACATGTTAGCTCCGGTTTTGACCGAGTTTGCATGAAATACATCCAATAAAATAATGTGACTTCAGACTATAATGAACAATGAGAAATAATTATGTAGATCAAATAAAATTCAACTAGAAGTAAAAATAAGTTTTAAAAAAACAAAACAATACTTACGGGGACGTTTTCTATCTCCCAATAAACTCGACCGGTGGGATATTGAACGCAGGACTAGGCAAAATTGTAGCCATGGTCGGTTCGCCTGACGAATTCACTCAATTGGATTATATCTGTGACAGAGGAGCAGTTTTACTAATAGGAGCTTTTTCAAGATGAATTGCACTGAAAGTAGGCTTATTTGTTTATTAACATCTTAACATAGTAGTTATAAAAAATTATTAACAAAATAGGACAACTAAATAAAACAAGACACATAAATGCAGACAAAATAATGCGCTGTAGTTAAACTAAGTTCAAAATAGTTCATAATTTAGATTGGAGAAGGGTTGACAGGTTGGGAAAGCGAAGAGAACATAAAGACCAGCCTGAAGGGCTGTAGGCGACAAATCTTCTCACCTGATGATGACGACTCCAGCTAATCTAAAGTTGGTTGTTACCTTAATTTGGCACGTTTCGTCTTTCTGGGACTCGTCAGGCGGATGGTGGCCAATAAAAACCAGCTAACTACATACAAACAAAAAAAACTCACTACACATAACCAAACTTGTGGTGGGGCCAGGCAAGAAGCAAATTCTGCATGCATGTTTTCATCATCAGCAAGGTAACTTCAACACCATTTATACTGAGCCACACCGTCAGCACAACGACAAAAAGTTGCTACCCTCCCAACTCTAGTGTTCGGGAGACAAAAAATCCATAACTTACCCTGGATTTGAACCAGGACGATTGGCAACAAGAGAAAAGCTGCCCCTCCTGCTGTTGCTGGGCAAGGGTGCCTCTACATTCATTCTAAGAGAATAGGTTAGAGATAGGAAGGGTGAAAGTCACAAAACAGAGCAACTATTGAGGGGGCTTCCCTCCTAGACTCTAGTTAAGTGACAAAAGAGCCATGTCTTTCCCTGGATTTGAACCAAGACCGGTGGCAACGAGAGAGGCTGCCCTACTTATTGTGAGTGGGATCCGAAAACGAACGGCAACAATACTACAAGTTGCACGCTCTTGGCTGCAAGTGAAGAGGTTGAAGGAAAAGACGAGTAGAGTCTTAACAGATGCATCACCTTAAAACACATACAGTATATTTGATGACCTCCAAACCAAATAAGATTGACAAAATGTGACGATTTTTTAACACCGGCATAATAATAGTAAGTAGCCTATGCATGTAGAAAAACAAATCTAGGCCTACATGAAAATCGAGGCAAAGGTACCGGTTCGCAAGTTTTTATTTAATATCTCACGTGCCATTCTGGCGGGTCTGCACCGACCCCCGTGAAGAGCGGAGCGCGTCTGGTATGCATAGAATATAATACTACCCATCGAGACGTTTCAGCTCGTGACAGATCCCGAAAGCGTAGCTCAAACAGATTTCAATGATTTCCTAAATTTCAAATTAGGTCCCATCAGCAAAATAACATGGATACGGCAGGGACAATCTCTTTGCCCTGTGACCTTGGAAAATTTTAGTCCAAAAAAATATTGCCCATTATTGATATACTCGAAGTCCTTTACTGTAAATCTAATATATAGTCCGTCAAACAAGCTGCATCAACTATAAAAACATTTCAAAGCCGGAAACCAGCACCAAAATTTAGGAGGTGAGAAAAGACATATTTTAGAATGTTATTTTCACGGGGGACACGCTTGGTAGCAAATAAGTCACCTGTCATGGCGTCCTCAAGATGGCGGCCAAAATAATAATAATAATACTCCCTGAAACTAGAGGCGAGCTCTGGCAGTCGTCGTCGGGAAACACTCACACTTCCCTTGCCGACGACCATGTCGACGTTGGGAAGGTACACGAACGATAACAAAGACGATGACGATCGCGAGGAGAGATTCCCCTCTTTCCTCCCTCTACCCGTGACTGGTTCTGACCAGCATGGGACTTTCCTCGCCATATCCCCTAGGCTAGAGGTGTACATTACAACCTAAAGCTAAAGCGCCCTTAATCCAAAAAAAACTATAAAAGCAAGTTGAGAAAACAGCTGTGAAAATATTCATCACTGGACATTCAACCACCAATTTATTTATGTATTTATTTAACGTCTATCCTGTTCATTTAAAAAATTGTATTTATAAAGGTGGACAAGTAAATAAATCTTGTAACATAGATGCAGACACGTTTGGTATAATACTATTTGTATTTTTTTGGCCTTAGACTTGTTTGTACTGCATTTGATGAAGACATGTAATCCCTTACTAAAATTTTTGTAAACCGATCGATAACCAACTAATAACCAAATAGCAACCCAGAAGACATAACCTTTCAATAACCATTTGTAAACAAACTGATAACATTTGTTTCAAAAAGTTATCAAATGGTTATCATAGATAACCATTTGTAAACCTCTTCTTTTGTTGATTTGGAAGACATGTGATAACCAACTAATAACCAAACGATAACCATTTATAAACGAATTGTAAACCAAATAACAACCAATACATAACCATGGTTATCAGAGGTAAGGAACACCAGCGCGATCTAGAAGTCGCTCAAATAACCAAAAACAAATCAGATTACGGAATCAAATATTCTAAAAATAAATACTTTCAATGACGTTAGGACTTCAATTCATATATGTACATACCAAGGAACAAATACGCACTGGATGGAAGAAGAATTAGATAATTAAATTTTATTGGTGACTGTCGGACTCGATCCCGGGATCCCTTCCTCCATAGCTCGACGCTCTCTCCAACTGGCCACGGAACCTGTGCCAGTAACAGCGCGCAGGCTTGCTTATAAGGTTGGGCCGCGCGGGCCGCGCGCTTGTATCGTGTATTGCAGAATGCAACGTCTTTACTACTCAATATTGTAATTTTATTTTTAATTTCGTTCCTAACATAATGATTTAACAATATCTGGAATCTTCGAAATGATAATTCTTCCGATTATCCCTCACATCATGTGTTCATATCTTTGCGCCTGACGGATCATTTTCTACATGTATATCATACAGTCATCGATATAATAAACGGTTTATGTATACAATAACTATGTATAATATACATAGTACACATTTCTGTCTGTTTGTTCGCACGATTCCGGGCAAACGGCATATGCGATCTAGATGAAAATTGAAGGGGACCTTCGAAATCTCTGAACTTAGACGTGCCACGTTTTTGGGTGCAATCGAATAAATATTTCTCATGAATATCGTACTTTTACGATTTTTTTCGATTTTTAGTGCAATATTTTCGTGACATTTGGTCCGATGACCAAACGGGTAGGGCTACAACGTTCATATTACACATGGACATTATGGTTATGGTGATGTAGTACCTTTTGAAAGAAAAAAGTGAAAAAGTTAGCCAGAATCCATAGAAAGAAAAAGTTGAAAAAGTTAGCCAGAATCAATAGAAATAAAGGTTTTAATATAAGTTTTTCAATTTTAAGTGCGATATTTTCATCACATTTGGGCCGATTCTGACCAAACGGGTGAGGCTACAACGTTCAGATTTCACATGTACATTGAGGTTATGGTGATGTAGTACCTTTTGAAAGAAAAAAGTGAAAAAGGTAGCCAGAATCCATAGAAATAAAGGTTTTAATATGAGTTTTTTGAGGTTTATAATAACAATTAACAAGTAACAATAGAAACTTTACAACAATCACCTACATTGCATTCAAAAAGCACTTGCAAAGGGAAAGTGGTCCTACGCAAACAAAAAACTTACTAAAAAGCTCATCCATCAACGCGGCGGGACTAAAGCGTTTTCCTAGTTTTATCATCAAAATACAAATAGACATGTCCATTCTAAGTTCTACCTATAAATTGGTTGAAGAAAGCGAACCTGATGAGGCTCATTCACACTGTTGCGCGTTCTGCAATCAAAATAACACTAAAAGGCTAGATCTTAAACATAAAATTTTTATCAGAAACTGGGCTCATATGAACTTAGATGAGAACATTAAGATTCGATCAAAGGATGAAGAAAACATGGTGATGTATGGCAGTTTTACAATTAGATAATAATGACTTTTCTAACAAGGCGTAGTACAGATAATTGGATGAGCGAAGCGAAGACTTCAATTTCACTGACCCCCCAAACAATTTAGCTCGGGTGTTTTTTTTTGGTTTGTTTCTCTGTCTGTTTGTTCGCACGATTCCGGGCAAACGGCATATGCGATCTTGATGAAAATTGGAGGGGACCTTCGTTTTCTCTGAACTTAGACTTGCCACGTTTTTGGGTACAATTGAAGAAATATTTCTCATGAATATCGTACTTTAACGATTTTTTTTCGATTTTGAGTGCGATATTTTCGTGACATTTGGGCCGATTCTGACCATACGGGTAGGGCTACAACGTTCATATTTCACATGGACAATAAAGTTATGGTGATGTAGTACCTTTTGAAAGAAAAAGTTAGCCAGAATCCATAGAAATAAAGGTTTTAATATGAGTTTTTTTTTAGGTTTTTAATAACAATTAACAAGTAACAACAGAAACTTGACAACAATCAACTACAATGCATTCAAAAAGCACTTGCAAAGGAAAAGTGGTCCTACGCAAACTAAATAAAAACTTACAAAAAAGTTCATCCATCAACGCGGCGGGACTTAAACGTTTTCCTAGAAATCTATAATCAAGTCCATTTGAAGCAGGGTGTTACAGTGGCGTGGTTGTCATATGGCTATTTAAAGGTTTTTAATAACCAAATATAAACCATCATTTGGTTATTACTTGAGATTTACAGTTAATTGTCAATTGGTTATGAGAAGGTTCATAATAACCAAGGTTGTCAATTGGTTATGTATTGGTTATTATACGATTCTCAGAAAAAGTAGTAAACCAACTAATAACCATGGTTGTCAGTTGGTTGTTACTTGAGGTTTACAGTTGGTTGTCAATTGGTTATTAGAAGGTTTATAACAACCACGGTTGTCAATTGGTTTGCAATAAGTTATCAAATGGTTATCAATAGGTTTACATTAATTTAGTTTAAATACATTTTCAGGACTTTCAGCTGGTTACTAGTGGTTATCAAATGGTTATCAATTGGTTATCATGGTTTACAGGAAGTTATCAGTTGGTTATCGATTGGTTTACAAAAATTTTAGTAAGGGATAACATGTTGTTTATTTCCATTACAACTAAAAACTTTTCTTTTGCTTTATTAATAACGTCACCACCATTCTCTTTTTTATATAAACTTAGAAAACAATATGAACATCAAACACACCATCAACTCATTTCAACTTCCAATATCACAGGCGGCGCAATATGACCTAACCGGTTGAAGCGCCCTAGTTTCTCACGTCGTCGTACTGTCTTAGTTTAACATGGCACTTTGCTGATAAACATCGACAACAAGTGGGGTTGTAAACATAAATCTCATCTGATTCTGACGCTACTGGTGCACCTTTATTCGAATCATACGTAGAAAATACTTGATTATAAATGTAGTAAAGGTCAGGAGACTAGTGCTCTGTGTGACCCAAAACGATAACGGCGACAAACTTTCTAAATTTTAAATTCAAAGAAATTTATTTAACAAAATTTAATTCACATCATGAATATTTCCACCCCATCTGGGCCCAGGGTAGAATTGGCCCAGAGCATGGCTCTGCTAATCGTAAAAGGCGATTCAAGGAAAAAGTCCACCTCGCAAACATCAGCTAGTAAGAGCGGAGTATCTTACTCCCCGAAACTAGAGGCGAGCTCTGGCAATCGTCGTCGGGGACCTTGCCCCCTTCCCTTGACGACCCCCCGGCGACGATGACAAAGACAATGACACCACGAACGATGACAAAGACAATGACGACCGCGACGTGAGAAACCCCCCTTCCTCCCCTTACCCGTGGCTGGTTCTGACCAGCATGGGCCCCTCCTCCCCCCCCCCTTAGGCTAGAGTGGTGCATTATGACCTAACGGTTGACGCGTCTTAATCCAAATAAAAAAAATCTTTCCTCCCTCTACCCGTAACTGGTTCTGACCAGCATGGGACTTTCCTCGCCATATCCCCTAGGCTAGAGTGGCGCAATATGACCAAACGGTTGACGCATTCTTAAACTTATTAAATTAAAAGAAAAATGGACACGTGGGAAGAGAGGGAAAAGAACACGCTTATCGGTATTTTAAGGAAGCTTCCCAGCACCGTGACGTGTATTCAATCTAGTTCCTGTTCCAGATGTCAAGAGAATAAGTGGATACATAGTAACGATTGTTGGCTTTGCGACAGGTACCTTGGGATGTGTTGCAAAATAATAAATTGCCTAGCGTGATGCCACTCGACTCTCACGTAGATAGAAGGTGCTACTGTCCAGAATACGAATAGGCCACACACGTCTAGTTCACCAAGGATATATTAACCTTATAAAATATGTTTTCCGGTGTGAGTGTGACACATGCGATGTACATACCTTTAACCGAACATCATATGCTAGCAGAATGTACCAAAAATGATGACTTTCGCACGCAATTGATCTCTGCCAATCATGTAAAGAACTTCTATCATATATATGATAACGGTGATCACTTTCTTTATTTTCTTATTCACATCAATTTGTTTTACAAAATTTAATTCAAATCAAACACATTCCTTTTACTATTAAAAACAAAAAAAATCTTCTCCAAAATTTTCTTTTCTTTTATAAACGGGGAAACCAAGGTATCCTTATCATCAAACTTTCCCTAAACACATATCATTAACGTGAATAATCACAGGCGGCGCAATATAACCGAACCGGTTGGAGCGCCCTAGTTTCTCACGGCGTCGTCGATACACACGGACACATGCACGTGGACAGTTTCTTACTCCACGAAACTAAGGACGAGCTCTGGCGTTTGTCGTCAGAGACCTCTCCTTCTCCCCTGACGACCTCCTGACGACGATGACAATGACACAACGAACGATGACATAGACGATGACGACCACGACCACGACGTGAGAAACCCCTTCCTCTCCCTACCTTAAGCTGTTTCTGACCAGCATGTCCCCCCCCATCCATATCTTCTAGGCTAGAGTGGCACATATTGTCCTATCGGTTGACGAGCCCTTAATCCAAACCAAGTTAACTTAACTATAACTTTAATCTCTATAATTTTATTTTATTTTAGAAACTTAGGACGCAATGTAATCATCAACCACATTATTAACTCATTTCACTTACAATATTATAGGCGGTGCAACTTGATCTAACCGGTAGAAGCACCCTCGTTTCTCCAGTGGTCGTACGTCGCATGCACCCTGGTTTCTCAAGTGGTCGTATATCTCCATTGTCCCCTGATGTTTACCTCGCAAACATAGCTAGTATGCAGGGTAGAAGTTTACTCCACGAAAATATAGAGGCGAGCTCAGGCAATCGTCGTCAAGGACCTGCCCCTTTCCCTTGACGACCCCTCGAAGACGATGACCACAATATCACCACGAACGATGACAATGACAATGACGACCGCGACGTGAGAGCCCCATTTCCTCCCCTTACCCCCGGCTGGTTCTTACCAGCATGGGCCCCTCCTCCCCCACCCCTTTGGGTTAGAGTGGTGCATTATTATCTAACGGTTGACGCGTCCTTAATCCAAATATACCAAAAAAATCCCCTCTGTTTTCGATTTGATTATTGCTGAGGATTATACCCTTGTTGATATAACTTTCAGCAAGGATTAATCTCGTCTAGGAACTTGCCCCCTTCTAGCCTTTCGTCTGGGCCTGGGGTAGAATTGGCCTAGAGCACGGCTCTGCTAGTCATAAAAGTCTATTCAAGAGAAAAAGTTCATTTTCTAAACATCAGCTAGTAAGAATTGGAATATTTCACTCGCAGAAACTCAAGGCGAGCTCTGGCAATCGTCGTCGGGGACACCTCCCCCTTCCCTTGACGACCTCACCGACGACGATAACAGTGACACAACGAACGATAACGATGACAAAGATGACCGCGACGTGAGAAACCCCCCATCTCCCCTTACCCGTGGCTGTTTCTGACCAGCATGGGCCCCTAGAGTTGTGCATTGTGACCTCACTGTTGACGCGACCTTAATCCAAATAAACAAATTTCATGCGTTCTTGTAATTGAGGAATTGCAAGCGTTCATTTTATATAGTTAAAAATCGAATGATAGACATTGTTTTCTTAAATTCAAATTTACACATCACCTAGTATATAAGGGACTTACTCCCCGAAAGTAGAGGCGAGCTCTGGTAGTCGTCGTCGAGGAACTCTTCCCCTTCTCTTGACGACCTCCCTTTCCTCCTCCTACCTATTGCTGGTTCTGACCAGCATGGGCCCCACCTCCCAATAAGTTATACCCTAGGCTCGAGAAGCGTATTATGACCTAACGGATGACGCCTTTTTTTTAACTTACACCCGTCTGGGCCCGGGGTAGAATAGGCCCAGAGCATGGCTCTGCTAATCGTAAAAGGCGATTCAAGAGAAAAAATCCACCTCGCAAACATCAGCTAGAAAGAGCGGAGTATCTGACTCCCCAAACTAGAGGCGAGCTCTGGCAATCGTCGTCGGGGACTTTGCCCCCTTCCCTTGACGACGACCACCCCATCTGGGCCCGGGGTAGAATTGGCCCAGAGCATGGCTCTGCTAATCGTAAAAGGCGATTTAAGAGAAACAGTCCACCTCGCAAACATCAGCTAGTAAGAGCGGAGTATCTTACTCCCTAAGCTAGAGGCGAGCTCTGGCAATCGTTGTCGGGTCTTTGCCCCCTTCCCTTGACGACGACCACTCCGTCTGGGCCCAGGGTAGAATTGGCCCAGAGCATGGCTCTGCTAATCGTAAAACGCGATTCAAGAGAAACAGTCCACCTCGCAAACATCAGCTAGAAAGAGCGGAGTATCTTACTCCCCGAAACCAGAGGCGAGCTCTGGCAATCGTCGTCGGTGACCTTGCACCCTTCCCTTGACGACCCGCCCGGCGACGGTGACAATGACAAAACGAACGATGACAAAGACGATGACGACCGCGACGTGAGAAACCCCCATCCTCCCCTTTCCCGTGGCTGGTTCTGACCAGCATGGGCCCCTTCTCCCGACCCCCCCCCCCCAGGCTTGAATGGTGCATTATGACCTAACTGTTGACGCGTCCTAATCCAAATTAACCAAAATCCAAATAACTTACTTAGTTCCTAATTTATCATTTGAAGTAATTTGTTTGGACTATATTTACAAAAACATTTCATTCAACTAAATAATTTTTCTTTAGCAATTTCAATATTATTCTCCGCCCTCTTTTTTTATTTAATGATCTTTTTGAACGATATAACAATTAATAACAATATAAATATCAAACACAACAAACTCAATCTATCAACTTTCATTCCAACAATATCACAGGTGGCGCAATATAACCTAACCGATATTAATTAATTATTATTATATTAATTAATACTATTTCAAATATTACGAAAATGTAATTTATTGTTGTTTCTGCATCTATGTAATTAGATTTATTTAGTTGTCCTCCTTTATAAATCAATTTTTAGAACTGAATAGGATAGACGTTAAATAAATAAATAAATAAATAAATAAAAACAGTCTTAGTTTCTCACGTCGTCCTTGGATAATTTTAAACTTGGGAGTAAAACTCCTCTAAACTAGAGGCGAGTTCTGGCAATCGTCGTCGGGGACCTTGCCCCCTTCCCTTGACGACCCCTCGACGACGATGACAATGACACAACGAACGTTGACAAAGACGATGACGACCGCGACGCGAGAAACCCCCCTCCCTCCCCTTACCCGTGGCTGGAACTAACCAGCATGGGCTTCTCCCCCCCCCCCCTAGGTTAGAGTGGTGCATTATGACCTTACGGTTGACGCGTCCTTAATCCAAATAAACCAAGCAATTTCAATATTATCTCTGTCTTCTTTTTTTAGTTCATAAACTTTTTGAACGATAGGCCTATAACAATAAATAACTATATCATATTAAATACAACAAACTTAATTTATCAACCTGTTATTCCAACAATATCACAGGTGGCTCAATATAACCTTACCGATTAAACAGTCTTAGTTTCTCACGTCGTCAATGGATTTCTCTTTGTAATCTTATTCACGGCAGCGAGTGGACGTGTCGTTATCTCCTCTCGCTCGGCCGTAGCGTACAACCAACCTACAGGGTAGCCTAGCACTTCATATACTTTCTCCTCGTGAGTGGACCAGTAACCCAACACCTCCGAGACTACCTGCAGTTCTTCGAGCCCAGGGTGAGGTCGAGACTCGCGTGCCCTGCTCCAGTCCAGCCCTAGCAACCCAGGGAGTCAGGGCTGAGAACTTCTACCAGATCCTACGCCCTGGTTTACACCAGAGCAGATTATTATCTTCGACCTTTGTCGTTTTGATAAAAACTCTACATGCAATAGTGTATACAAAATAAACTTTAGAATGATTTGCCAAGAACATTAAAGGTTTACTATGGTATTCACTGATGGCTACAAAATTGACAACAAGTTTGGAAGTGCCCTTTATTGCTCAACCTTAACTGAACATTTTAATGTTTAGTTAGTTCCCCTTTTTGGGCTCGGGGTAGAATTAGTCCAGAGCATGGCTCTGCTAATCGTTATAGGCGATTCAAGAGAAAAAGTCCACCTCGCAAACATCAGCTAGTAAGAGCGGAGTATCTTACTCCCCGAAACTATTCGCCATCCGCGAAGCTCTTAAAAGACATTCTACAATTTGCGTTGAGGAGAATTAATTTTGTATTCAGATAGCTTAAGTTCACTTTGAGCCATAAAACTCACATATTCAAGTCATCATTTGATACAAGTCATCAAAACAAAGAAAAGTCATCCAATTTTATTTGGGAAAACTGAACTCTAAGGGCTAGATAAATAATATGTGAGTCATGTGGGAATAGAAAGAAATGAACACGCTGATCGGACTGCTTCCCAGCTTCCCTGCACCGTGACGTTGATTTCAATTTAGTTCCTGTGCCAGATGTTAAGTGTGGATTCAGCAACGATTATTGGATTTGCGACAAATATCTTGGGATGTGTTGCAAAATAACTAATAATTGCGTAAGTGTGATGCCCACACTGACTATTAAAATTCGTCCTCCTACGTCTCGACTCTCACGTAGAGAAGAAGTGGTATTGTCCAGAATTCGAATAGGCCACACACGTCTAACTCACGGATATCTGTTAACCAGAGAAAATGTTACTCTCAGATGTGACACATTTGATGCACTTTTAACCAAGCTAGCCGACTGAACCAAATATGATGCCTGGCGCACCCAATTTGATCTCTCCCAATCATATGAAGAACTTCTATCATAAGATAACGGCGACAAACTTTCTAAATTTCTCATCCAAAGTAATCTAATTAACAATATTTAATTCACTTCATACACTTTTATTTTATTTATTTATTTATTTCCATTCACATAAATAACTTTTCTTTTGATATTACTATCATTTCATTTTCTTTTCTTATATATACACTTAGAAAACAATTTAATCATCAAACATACCATTAACTCATCTGGTCAACTTTCAGTATCACAGGCGGTGCAATATGATTTAACCGGTTGAAGCGCCCTAGTTTTTCACGTCGTCGTCGCTGCTACCGCGCCTGCGCATAGGATGTTCTCCAAACATCCCCTAGTATACCATACTGACGCAATCTGTAGAGCCGTCCTATAGCTATGAGACACTAATAAATTCAAAGGTTGTTCCAAATTGACCTTGTTTGTATTAGCACTGTCTACGGGTGGAATCGTGTCCAGCATGATTGATCGGTGATCTATACTTATATATGCCCGTCTCTAGTTGGTAATTGTTCGCTTGTGTATGATGTCGGTGCCTAAAGGGTTGACTTGCTCCGCTTTAAATTTCATGTCCTCTACCTAAAATTAGTTGTGACTGAGATGGATATAGACTCTAAATACGAATGTATTTATTAACTCTTAATATTTACAAATATTTCAACATTATAAACTCAAACGAACGATCCATGAGACCCCCTCATTCTAAATGGTAAAAGCACTTCCATCGTGTCGTCTTCGATACGACAGGACTGACTTAAAAATGAATTCAAATATCACATTCCCAACAACGCACTTTCTAATGTATTTTCTTTGGGCATGCACTTAGCGAGCATTTAGTTCGCATTTAAACGTCACTCGCGGTGAAGTCACAGCACTCGCCAAATGCTGCACTCATGCATTCTAGTGCAAACATGGCGTCCTTTTCAGACGCCAATCAGCTGACGGAGTAAATAGAAGGGACAGTTAAATACCTTATCAAGGGGCCCTTCATCAAGGAGAAGTTTATTCAGAACTAGAACGTTAATAAAACATAATTAGACCTAGCACCAGGGCCTCAGTTCGACATAACCACGAGTCTTGGCTACACGGAGTTTAAGTCTAAGCCTAGCCCTAGGCCTAGCAAACACAATGCGTAGCCTGCCATATACCTTGTTGTCAGAATAGCTGCTAATTAACGGCATCATAAAATGTGACTGTATTTTATTATTCAGTTCGTTTGAGTTGAATATAATATTATATTTTAATAACAAATCTTCTTCATTGCTGCTTTCTGAAGTTTCCAAAATCAATAACAAAAACAAATAACGTGCTCCCCGAAAATAGAGGCGAGCTCTGGCAATCGTCGTCAGGGACACCTCCCCCTTCCCGTGACGACCTCCCCGATGACGATGACATTGACACAACGAACTATGACGATGACAATGATGAGGATGACCGCGACGTGGGAAACCCCCCTTCCTCCCCTTACCCGTGGCTGGTTCTGACCAGCATGGGCCCCTCCTACCCATATCCCCTAGGCTGGAGTGGTGCATTATGACCTAACGGTTGACGCGTCCTTAATCAAAATAAATAAGTGTAAACCAATTTAAGCTCACTGAGTCCGCGTGCCCAATGTAAACTCCAGCCATGCGCACGCAATTTGATGTCTCCCATCAAAGAACTTCTTTCATATGATAACGGCGACAAACATTCTAAATTTCTCATCCTAAGTAATTGGCCCAGAGCATGGCTCTGCTAATCGTAAAAGGCGATTCAAAAGAAAAAGTCCACCTCGCAAACATCAGGTAGTATAAGAGCGGACTATCTTACTCCCCGAAACTAGAGGCGAGCTCTGGCAATCGTCGTCGGGGACCTTGCCCCCTTCCCTTGTCGATTCCCCGACGACAATGATGACAATGACACCACGAACGATGACAAAGACGATAACGACCGCGACGTGAGAAACCCCCCTTCCTCCCCTTACCCACCCGTCTGGGCCCGGGGTAGAATTGGCCCAGAGCATGGCTCTGCTAATCGTAAAAGGCGATTCAAGAGAAAAAGTCCACCTCGCAAACATCAGCTAGTAAGAGCGGAGTATTTTACTCCCCAAACTAGAGGCGAGCTCTGGCAATCGTCGTCCGGGGACCTTGTCCCTTCCCTTGACGACCCCCCGGCGACGATGACAATAACACAACGAACGATGACAAAGACGATGACGACCGCGACGTGAGAAACCCCCCTTCCTCCCCTTACCGTGGCTGGTTCTGACCAGCATGGGCCCCTTCTCCCCCCCCCCCTTAGGCTAGAGTGTTGCATTATGACCTTACGGTTGACGCGTCCTTAATCCAAATAAATCAAAAACTCATCCTTAGTAATCTATTCAACAAATTTAATTCACATCATACAAATATCTTTGATGAAATGAATTTTCATTCACATACATTACTTTTATTTTGCTATTACTATCATCATCATTTTATTTTGTTATTTATACACTTAAAGACAATCTAATCATCAAACACCTTTAACTCATATCATCAACTTTTATTATCAAAGGCGGCGCAATATGACCTAACCGTTGAAGCGCCCTAGTTTCTCACGTCGTCGTCGAATCCAAATTTTCCTAGTTGTAGGGCTATCTGATTTGAATCGAGATGTATTAGATATGATTGGATGATATAACAAAGAAATAAGATGTAAATGTGATAAGTAACCATATTATTTTTAAAGCTACACAATTAACAAAATTTAATTCACATCAAAGAAAAAACATTATAACCATCATCTCGCTTATATTATTGTCTTTTTAAACCTTTAAAACAATATATTCATCAAACACCCCAAACACTCATGTCATCAACTTACAATTTGACATGCGGCGCAATATACCCTAACTTGGTTGATGCGCCCTAGTTTCTCACGTCGTCGTGACTCGTATTAGGCTGCTTCCAGCACCTCGCAAACATCAGCTAGTACGAAGGGTAGTATATTACTGCCCGAATCTAGAGGCGAGCTCTGTCAATTGTCGTCGGGGACTTTGCCCCCTTCCCTTGACGACCCCTCGACGACGATGACGACAATGACACCATGAACGATGACAAAGACAATGACGACCAGCGACGTGAGATCCCTCCCTTTCCTCCCCGTTCCCGTGGCAGGTTTCTGACCAGCATGCCCCCCCCCTCCCCCCCCCCTAGGTTAGAGTGGTGCATTATGACCTAACGGTTGACGCGTCCCTTAAATCCAAATAAACAAAAAAACAAAATGCGACAAAATGACAGAGGTCATCCTCACAAACATCAGCTGAAAAGTAGGGACTTAAGCAGGGTTTGCAAACATTTTTAATGACGAGTGCCCAAAAATTAAGAGTTTAAGTTCACCTTGAGTCCGCGTGCCCAATGTAAACTGAATCTAATGTGACTTCTGCATGTTGTTTTCCATTGGCCATTTACTAATCTAAAACTAGAGGCGAGCTCTGGCAATCGTCGTCGGGGATCTCGCCCCCTTCCCTTGACGACCCCCCGACGAAAATGATGACAATGACACCACGAACGATGACAAAGGCAATGACGAGCGCGACGTGATATTTCCCCCCCCCCCCATTCTTCCCACTACCCGTGGCTGGTTCTGACCAGCATGGGCCCGTCTGGGCCCGGGGTAGTATTGGCCCAGAGCATGGCTCTGCTAATCGTTAAATGCGATTCATGAGAAAAAGTCCACCTCGCAAATATCTGCTTGTAAGAAGGGTAGTATTTTACTCCCCGAAAAAAGATGCGAGCTCTGGCAATCGTCGTCGGGGATCTTGCCCCCTTCCCTTGACGACTCCCCGTCGACAATGATAACAATGACACCACGAACGATGACAAAGACAATGACGACCGCGACGTGAGAACCCCCCTTTCCTCCCCTTAACCGTGGCTGGTTACGACTAGCATAAGCCCCTCCTCCCCGTATTCCTTATTAGGCTAGAGTGGTGCACTATGACCTAACGGTTTTTACGCGTCCTTAATCCAAATAAACAAAAAAATGGCTTCTGACCAGCAAGGGGCCCCATTGGCCCAGAGCATGGCTCTGCTAATCGTTAAAGGCGAAGGTCTAAATCGCAAAGATCAGCTAGTAAGATCGGTGTATATTACTCCTCGAAACTAGAGGCGAGCTCTGGCAATCATCTTCGAGGACAACACCCCAGTTCTTTGACGTTATAGTTTACTTTTCATTATCACTGGCGGCGCAATATGACCTACCCGGTTGAAGCGCCCTAGTTTTCTAACATCGTCGTCGTCGAAGTCGCCCTTGACAACCTCCCTGACGACGATGGCAATGACACAACGAACGATGACAAAGACGATGACGACTACGACGTGAGAAATGTCCTTCTTCCCCTTAACCGGGGGCTTGTTCTGAGTACCAATATGGGCTTCCCTGCTTCATATCCCCTAGGCTAGAGTGGTGCATTATGAAATATTTTTTGACGCGTCCTTAATCCAAATAAACAAATATCCAAAGTAATTTATTTAACAAAATTTAATTCACATCATACACATTACTTTTAATTATTTATTTCCATTCACATAAATAACTTTTGGTTTGCTATTCTTTCTCCATCATTTTATTTTCTTAGGAAACAATCATATCATCAAACACGACATTAACTTATCTCTTCAACTTTTCAATATTACAGGTGACGCAATATGACCTAACCGGTTGAAGCCGCCCTAGTTTCTCAAGTCGTCGGTATTATTATCGCACTTTCCGTCAGGGCCCGGGGACGAATTGGCCCAGAACATGGAATCTTTAAAGGCGATTCAAGAAAAAGTCCACCTAGCAAACATCAGCTAGTAATGAAGGGTAGTATTTTACTCCCCGAAAATAGAGGTGAGCTCTGGCAATCGTCTTCGGGAACCTTGCCCTCTTTCCCTTGATGAACCCTCGACGACGATGACGACAATGACAGCACGAACGATGACAAAGACAATGACGACCGCGACGTGAGAACCCCCTTGCCTTACCACTTACCCGTGGCTGGTTCTTACCAGCATGGACCCTTCCCCCCCACCCACCCACCCACCCACCCTAGGTTAGAGTGGTGCATATATGACCTAACGGTTGACGCGTCTATAATCAAAATAAAACCAAAATCTCCCAATCAATTTGAAGGTTAACTTCTATCAAATGATAACGGCGACAATTTTTCTAAATTCTCATCCAAAGTAATCTATTTTACAAAATTAAATTCACATCATACATCTTTCATTTATTTATTTTCCATTCACATAAATAACTTTTGTTTTGCTACATTACTATCATCATCATTTTATTTTGTTATATATACACTTAACAATATAATAATCAAACACACCTAACTCATCTAATCAACTTTCATTATCACAGGCGGCGCAATATGACCTAACCGGTTTGAAGCGCCCCAGTTTCTCACATCGTCGTCAAGGTGATCGCAGATAGCCGCTGCCACAATGTATGTGACGTAGCAGAAGACGATCAACAAACGACTATAATGTAGGTGCTGGAAACACGCGGTTTATTGGCGAACGGCCAATGTGGATTTCGTCAACGTCACTGCACCATCGACCACTTTGTTAGGTTAGAGACATTTATTCAAGAAGGGTTTGCTGCCAAACAGCATCGCATTGGCGTGCGATTTTGCATTTAAAAAGCCTACTATACACAACATGGAGATACAATATACTACAATAGGTACACGAGTGGGGTTTTAGATGGCATATGCCTAAAGTTTTAGATTTTTTTTAACCCTTTATAGGTTACCGGTAAGTATACTTACCACTACTTTTCAAAATCGACACAATTAAATCTGCCAGTTTCCCATCACCCGGGTAAAAAGCTGCCTTGTTTTGTTCTGAATTAAGTTTTTTATAGTTTTTTTTTTTATTTAATTTCTATTTGATTAGAAGAATTTGTGAAATGGTTCAAGAAATAAATTGTGTATTAAAACACAAAAATAACACAAATTTCCAGATGTCACCGAATATTTTGTTTGCCTGTTTGTAGATTCAATTTGAAAGTGTAAAAAAATGGAAAAAAGGAAAAATTGCGAAAAAAAATCTTATTCTGGAAAATAAAATCTAATTTAAAAAAAATAAAAATTATTTGATGTCAATTTGGAAATCCAAAATCAGCATTTTTTTTATTTCTAAAAGATCAAGGGAAAAAACTTAAAAGAACAAAAATTCTATAAAAAAAAATCACGAATTTCAAATTGTAAAAGGTAGAAAGCAAAATTTTGGTTAAAGATTAGAATTTTCAAAGTGCGTGTTAACAAATGTACTGTCTGACACGTTCCCACTGGAAAGGTGACCACAAAGGCTCGGTCTTGTCGGTATCACTATTTTGCGATTTGGAATAAAACAGTGGTGTGGAATGTATTCCAAAGAGCCTCAACGTCCGTGCCTATTTGTAGACCGACCTGGGAATATTCTTCAGGTCAGCACCCCGTCTGGGCCCGGGTGTAGAAATTGGCCAGAGCATGGCTCTGCTAATCGTAAAAGGGCGATTCAAGAGAAAAAAGTTCCACCTCGCAAACATCAGCTAGAAAGAAGTGAAGTATATTACTCCCCGAATCTAGAGGCGAGCTCTGGCAATCGTCGTCGGGGGACCTTGCCCCCTTTCCCTTGACGACCCCCGGCGACGATGACAATGACGCAACCGAACGTGACAAAGACGATGATGACCGCGACGTCCGACCGAACACCCCCTTCTCTACCTCCCCTTAACCCAGTGGCTGCTCGTTCTGACAGCATGGCCCACCTCCTCCCCACCCCCCTTAGCTAGAGTGCCGGGCATTATGACCTAACGGTTGAGCGTCCTTATACCAAAATAAACCAAAAAAAATCTTCAGTCAGCAAATCCTATATTCATTGTACCATAAGACATATCCGCCAAATGGTTTGGATTGTTGAACTCACAAATATACAGTGAATGGGTTCGAAAGCCGGGCACAGATTCTCTCCCGAAAAGTCTCAGTGCATTCCTTTGTCGTCTTCAGAGGAATCCAAAATGACCCACAAATTCGTTTACAATGTTGACCTTCAATTCAAAACAATGTCGTCTTCCTGGCAAGTGATGAAATGGTTTGACAACAGCTAAATTGGCAACACCACGTTGTTGAGTACACAAAAGATTCAGTTGAATATGCAATCTATGGGAAAGTTCCTCACTCAGTAATACATCGTGGGTGCAAACAGGGACTAACATGCTTGAGAAGCAACACGGAGCTGTCTACAGTTTTGCAGCAATGAGGACTTTGGTGACAATGACAAGATGGACAAGACAAACTTTCTATAAATTTCTCATCCAAAAGTAATATACTTAAACAAATTTATTCCGTCATACACATTTCGTTTTTTCTTCACATTTTCATCAAATAATTACATGTATATATTTGTTTTGATATTACTACACCATCATCATCATTTTATTTTGTATTTATAAGTTACACTAGAAAACAAATAATCATCAAACACACCATTAACAGTCATACTCATCAACCTTCAATCATCAAGGCGCGCAATATGACGACCTACCGTTGAAGCGCCCCCTAGTTTTCACGTCCGATCGTTCTCGTACCAGTGGCTGGGATAGGACCAGCATGAGATTTCTCTCACCTTTCGGGGCCCGGCGGTTAGAATGGCCAGAGCACGGCTCTGCTAATCGTAAAAGGCGATTCCAGAGAAAAAGCTCCCCTGATAAAAAGTCACCTCAGCAAAAATCAGATAAGTATGAAGGGTATATTTTACTCCCGCCCCCCGTGACAATAGAGGCGAAAGCTCATCGGTAATCGGTCGTCGGGAACCCTCGACGACGTAAACGACAATAAAACGATGGCGAAGACAATGACGGACCGCGGAAGTGAGGACACCCCCTTCCTCCCCCTTACCCGGCTGGTTCTGATCAGCATGGGCCCCTCCCCCCCAGGTTAGAGACCTTAACGGTTGACGAGCTCCTCATCAAAATAAACCACAGGCGGCACAATATGACCTAACCTGTCGAAGCGCCGTAGTTTCTCACGTCGTCGGTACATACAAGTTGTAGGTAATACCATGGTGCCACGCAACTCTTATCTATGTTGCGACAAGCATCTTGGGATGTGTTGCAAAATAACAAATTGCGTAGCGGATGGCTCCACATTGATGCTAAATAAAATTCGTTATCCACCGTACGTCTCGACTTCACGTATAGAGAAGAGCCGTGGTATTGTCTAGACTTCCGTATAGGCACACACGCCTAACCACGGATATCTCTTAACCAGAGAAAAGGTTATTCCCATATGTGACACAAGTGATGTACCTTATTAACCCTTACATCATCCCCAGCTAGCAGAATGCTACCCAAATATGATGCTGAGCGCATAGCTAATTTGATCTCTCACCAACATATGAAGAACTTCTAATCATATGATAACGGCCCCCCCACGACAAACTTTCTCCAAATTTCTCATCCATAGTAATCTATTTAAACCAAAATTTAATTCATATCTTACACATTTCTTTCTTTTCTTCTATTTTCATTACATACCATAACATTTTATTTGCTATTACTTCTTCAATCATCAATTTATTTTGTTATTTATACCCTTAGAAAACAATTCTAATCATCAAAACCTACCTGTATTAATACTCTTCTAATTTTACTTCCATTCACAGGACGGGCGCAATATGACCAAAACCGGTTGAAGCGCCCTAGTTTCTCACGTCGGTCGTTTTTTCAATATCGCATCCGCTCATTTCAGGGTCGGTTTCGAATGTTTGATGGGGCAACAGTTGCATGTAAACATTCCCCTAAAAAGGTTATTCCCAGGTGACACAGGTACAACATATGGCTAGCAGAATATACCAAATAGATGCCTTGCGCACGCACTTTGATCTCTCCATATCATATGAAAGAAGTGTATCATGATAACGGCGACAAACTTTCTTAATTTCTATAAATAGAGTAATCTATTTAACAAATTTAGTTCACATCATACCAATTAGTTTATTTATATTTTCAATTCTCATATATAACTTTTGTTTTTGCTATTACTGTCATCATCATCATCATTTTACTTGTCATTATACACTTTTTATGAAAACCAATTTAAATCATCAAAACAAACATTAACTCATCTAGCAATTGTCATAAACACCGCGGCGCAATATCACCTTACCGGTTGAAGCGCCCTAGTTTCTCACGTCGTCGTCAAGTTCAACTAATTTTCTTGTATCATTTATAGAAACCAATCTAAACTCATCTTAAAATAATAGGTATAATGTTTACCGGTCATGTGATGGATTGGCGTTTAAATCTAAGTCCAGTTCATTTTGTACTTTTTTGTGAGTTAATTTTTTAAGAGGACATTATTAATCAATTCATCATGGACGGATTTGGGGCATGAGCACCAGCCGCCGGAGTTCTTTCGCTTCGGAAAAAAAATTCACCATACTACATTAGTAAGTCTTCATGTTTTAACTGCACTCGGTCTCGGTGAAAATATGTTTTACAGAAACTATCTGCGATCTAAAAACTCAAAATAGAACGTGAAGGTGGTCCATCATTTCAGTACATTTCAACTACTTTTTGATTAATGACGATGCATACAGGCAACAACATATTCGTTGCACAGTGGCGTAACCAGGAACTTATGTCGGGTGCGGCAGGGCGTTCTGGAAACTCGCCCCTCCACGACTGGCTACTTTGCGCGTTGTAGCCGGAGTTCCCAGCCCGCCGTAGCTATTCGCCGAAGGTGATTTTTTTTTACTAGGTAGTATTATTTTTGTGAATTTGTAGACGCCCCAGGATGGCTGCTCTAGTGATCAACCACAAAGTGCATCAGCAAAGAACGCATTATTGTGTAAAATTTGAATTTATAGGTAAACATTGGCACACTTATTATTATTAATTATAGGTGTATGGAGGCTTGTTACTTTTCTACAAAAAGGAAAAATACAGAATGATTTTATATTATTGATTCACGGATATCTCTTAAAGGGGCTTAAAAACCCCAAAAAATTATTTTTTTACACGTGATCTATAGCACAATACTACACTTAAATGGACCGATTAAAAAATATATCTTGTGCTGTGATTTAACACGAATTTTGTAATTTTTCTGATCCAGAAATTGCGAAAAATTGGTGTTTTGGGGAAATTTCTTAAATCGGCTTTAACTGCTTCTTTTTGGTCCTATAGATACTAGACATAGTAACTACCAATCTAAAATGCCACTTTAAAAACATGAGTGTCTTGAAAAACTGCGGCCACAATATACCCCTCAAACACGCAAAAAATATGCATTCCAAAATCACACACCCCATCTTGGTAACTGCCCTATTTTGACGAAACTACTTGCCCAAATCAAAACAAAAAAAAAGAATTTCAGGAAGGCTGTCAGAGTCCGTCATAATGGCCAATATTTGTTATCAAATCTCCAAGGTCACGGGGCATAAAAGATCGTCCCATGTTATTTCTTATGGAAGAGTTTTGCCGATGGGCCTAGCTCGGAAAAATATCAGTTTGACAATTTTTTGGGAGGTCATGGTGGCCCCAATAAGTTTTCTGTGAGAGTTGCTAATTCATAATAGTTAGCCTGAATAAATATATATTTTTTGAGTTAGGGGTTAAATACCCCTTTAAACCAGAGAAAAGGTAGTCCCATATGTGACACAATAATGTGATGACCTTTTTACATAAATGCTAGCAGAAGTACCCAAATATGATGCCTTGCGTAAGCAATTGATCTCTCCCATTCATATGAAGAAACTTATATCATAATGATAAAACGGCGACAAACTTTCTAAATTTCTCATCCATAGTAATCTATTTAACAAATTTAATTCACATCATACAACATTGCTGTAATTCTTATTTTTCATTCACCATACCATCTGGGCCCGGGTTCGAAGGGCCCAGAGCATGGCTCTGCTAATCGTAAAAGGCGATTTAAGAGAAAAAGTCCACCTCGCAAACGTCAGCTAGTAAGAAGGGGTAGTATGGTATTCCCTAAATTAGAGGACGGAGCTCTGGCAATCGTCGCTTGGGACCTTGTCCATTCCTTGGACGACCCCCGGCGACGATTGACAATGACACAACAAACGATGACAAAGACCAATGACGACCGCGCACACGCGACGTGAGAACCCCATTTCCTCCCTTACCGTGGCTGGTTCTGACCAAGCATGGGCTCCTCCCCCCCCCCCTAGGGCAGAGTGGTGCAATTATGACCTACGTGTTGACGACGTCCTCTTAATCCAAAATAAAACCAAAAAAAAAAAAAATCTGGCAGTCGTCGGGGAACCTTGCCCCTTCCCTGACGACCGCTAGACGCTGATGACGACAATGACACCACGAACGATGGCGAAGACAGACGACCGCGACGTGAGAACCCCCTTTCCTCCCCGTTACCGTGGGCTGGTTCTGACCAGCATGGGCTACCTCCTACCCCCCCCCTAGGTTAGAGTGATGCATTATGACCCTACGGTTGAAGCGTCCTTAATCCAAATAACCAATATACTGTTCGTGCTATTACCTTTTATCATCATATTTTTGTTTGGGTATTTATATATTAGAAAACAAATATAAACCATCAAACACGCGCAACATGCATTATCACTCCTCCATCAAACTGTTATTATCACAGGCGGCGCAAATATGACCTAAAAAAAACGGTTGAAGCGCTAGCTTCTCACCGTCGTCGTTATATTCAACGATTTATTTTTTTTAGCAATATTCACACTGTTTTAACCTTTTAAAATTTGAAAAAGGGCCCTTTAATTAAAAAAACCCATTGGGGTTTTGGGGTTCGATAATTTGGTGAAAAAACCCCAAAACCAAAACTTTTTTTTGTTAAAAATTTTTATTTTTTTGGGGGAACCCCTAAAACCCCCCCCTTTTCCCGGGCCCCTTTTTGCTTTAAAAACTTCGTTTAAAAGGTTTCCGTTTTTACTAGGTTTTTTTTTCCCCCCCCCGCCCCTTGGTTCCTACTATTACCGGAAGGTCAAATAAAATTTTTTTAAACGCAAAGGGGGCCCAAAAATTTTTTTTCCCCCCCGCCCCCCAAAAAGGGGAAACCAAAAAAAAAACCCTTATAAAACATTTTAGTTAAATAAAAACCAAAAATAACAAGGTAAGAATTTAAAATCCAAAAATTTAATTTTATTTGTATTTTAATATTTTATTTTTTTATTTTTAGCAATTAAAAGCAGGATTTATTTTTAGGCAATTTTTTTTCCCCTTTGGTTTTTTTTCATCGTGGCAAAGTGCGCATCAGTTCTCGGCTCGGTTCAGTCAGGGGCCACTCTTTGAGCAGACAGCATGTTCCCATCTACGTTGCCGGTGAGCCTCGCTTTGGTGTAAATCTTACTTTATCCGTTGCATCCATTAATTTTACTAAAAATATAACCCCGCATCCTTCTTATGAATCATCCCAAAATTTTTTACATTCCCTTCTCCAATATTTATCTGCCAGAAAAACTAGAATATTCTTAAATTTTAATATTTGAGTGTTAGAAACGAACGATTTAAAATTCAGAAAAGTTGTTCAACGGCCATTTCGTCTTTAGATGATTCATCTGGGTTCATCCAACTCTCAACTTAAAATTTATTTCTTTTGTTTCCGAGTCAGATTAATAACTGGTCTGGTGTTAAATTAAAAACATTTATTATAAATTCAAAATTTAATGGAATAGTGTCTTTTCCGATGGGCCACCCGCACATGAAATTGTATTGCACTTCAATGCAAGCGTTGCCTTTTACCCGTGTTTCTCATTAGAGGGTAAACCGTGAACTTTGTTTGGGTGAATGAATTCGATTAGTTTCGATTGAGTTTTTGTTTCCTCTGTTATTTCTTTTATCAATTCTATGTGAATTCTATTTCTTTACATCTGATCTGAGTGTATTTGTAATTTTATTGTGTTATATTATATTCAGCTATTTCGTTGAGTGCTCAAACTGCTTATGCCTAAATGATTTAGGCCTACCCATGTTATTTTATGTTACCCTTACTTTGACCCACTGATAAGAATTGGGGCTTAGTGGGTAATGCATGTAATGTTTGTATTTTACTAGTCGCTATGTAGATGAATGACAATTTAAATAAAATGCGTTTTGGCCTCACATCATAAAGCGCTTGTTTTAGCATCATTCACCAATTAGTTCTTTAGTCGTAAGGCGCAAGGTCTAAGGCGTAAGTCGAAAGAAATGCTAGGCTTTTACAATAACCATACCATTTTTCATTGCTCCTGTGTATTGCGCATGCGAGTACAGTCAGATGTGGAGTTTACTTGTTCGTGATTGGCTCGTCGTAAGAAAACCGTCGTAAGAATTGGATTTTGGGCAATTCGTTACGACATAAACCATACGCCTTGCGACTTGGGACGTGTTGTGAACGTTCTGATTGAAACACATACTCGGCATACAAAATATTACACCGTAGGCCTTGCGCCTTACGACTTAGAACTGATTGTGAATGATTCTTTGTAGCCACATTCGCTCGAAGGTCACGGCCAGTGATCGCTCGTCCAGTGACGCATTCAACGCACTGCGTATGGCCATCAACCTTGGCTACGCTGTACCTTATCTTATCTAGTCGACGTGGAATGTGTGTATTTCGCTTTCAAAATACGATTATCTCAATCTCGAATTCAATGTTGTATTAATATCTTATTAATGTATATAATAAATAGAACAAATGCGGCATTTTAAATATTCGCGATAGCTTATACGGTTGTGTGAGTGGTCTAGCTGTATGGAACACGTGAAGGAGTTGTGTTGACCCGTGTTCTGGCTAAAGATATGCTTTAAAAGCGCATGCCAGCTTCCATTTTAATAATCTCAATTCGCAGGTAACATCCAGTGAATTATTTCTAAAATAATATTGGGTGGGACGCTCGATGTCGATGGTATTATTAGGGGACTGTGGTGGTAGTGTGGGGGGGGGGGGGGACGCAACGTGGTTTAGCAGTGGTGTCATCCAACAATACGCTCTTTCCTTGGTAAAGTACATAATTTTGTACAATGAAGGGTCTGGGCAACCCCCCCCCCCCCCCCCCCCCCCCCCCCCCCCCCCCCCCCCCCCCCAATATCGAGGGTCCGGCGCACATATAGCCGCGGAATTGTTTCAATTTTATTGTGAATTTTTTATACACCTTTCACAGCGTATACCTTGTATTTTGTTTAGGCATGTATACTGAATGGGATTTCTCCAACTCAATATACATCGCGTTTTGAAAATCGTACATTGTAGTGGGTGTTCGCCCGCGTTCGACACCAAAATAACCACTGGGACTTCTCCCACATGTGTGTGATAGACAATCTAAAAGTTAGTACAGCTACAATATTGCTGGGAAGTTTAGTTTCGTGATTTGTAATTATTGCGTCCGTTCGTTCCATTGCATTGGGGTGGGCGTTGATGGCGTTTGAATCAAAGCGGTCATGCGTTCTCAAAGAAACAATATTGGCCATAGATATTCGTACGACCAAACAGTAATAATAGTGCAAATTATTTCAATTCATCAATAAATTACTATTGTTTTTGCATACTTACTATCATCTTTTTATTTTCTTATATATACATATAGAAACACAATATAACCATTTAACACATTATTAACGTGATCTCATCAACTTTCAATACCACAGGCGGCCCAATATGACCTCACCGGTTGAAGCGCCCTAGTCTCTCACGTTATCGTGATATTAGAAGTTATGGCCGAGTTAGGAGGATATCGTCGATGACAGTACAGTACCTACACGACTAGTGCATACTGCAAACTAATATTGTTCGTACTGGCTGACCGTACGATTTTACACAACGAACAATACTTGTCACCTTCAAGATAAACTTGAAGCTTGTATCTTCCGTCTATTACTTAGTGCGAGCTTTCGACTTTCAGTAGGAGTAGGCTTCGTGCTGGTCGAGTGATTTTATTGTATCGTAACGAGTCATTTGTGCTCAAGTAAACGCTCAAGGTGATAACGCATCAAATGTAGATTGCAATTATAATGTTGTGTCCGTATGTGCAGGTCTCTTACTCAGCTGATATGTCACCCACACGTCACTGTTCTCTGTGAGGGTGAGGGGGGAGGTGACTGCCCTCGCCACGCCACCGTATACTTGGAGTCTCTCTACAACTAGCCATGCATGAAGACGACGTCTAACAGGTGAGCTGTTGTGTTGTGTATGATAAATAACACTGCCCCCCCCCCCCCCACCCTACTGAGCTGAGTTAATTACAATAGACTTTGCTTTGGATAAAATGAATATTTTTTAATTTTTATTATTGTTACCTGATACTGTAAATAATACGTTCTTACCGTGCAGATGGTACTTGGTTCGATTCCTCAAAATGTATCGGTTACAAAGTAAAGGTATATTATGTTGATAAAATCGTGTGGACATGGTCCTCCATTATATAGAATACCTTTTATTATTTGTAACTTATAAAATCAACATAAGGATTGTTTATTTTATCCAATATTAGATTTAAACAACATTAAAACATTCATTAATTAGTAAAAGTCACTTACTTGAGGACTTCTAGTTTTTGGATTGAAGTAGGCTTATCATCCCATCCGTTCTCTTCAAAGCTTAGCTCCGACATATGTGAACTTCGAAGGATCCGGTTCGATTCCTGTTTGGACATATCTTTTGACTGTTGCCATCAATGAATGTGTGATCTAATTTTGATTTCAAGGTTGAGTTATGTTGATGTATTGATTTCTGCTTTATTTTTAATCTTTAATAATTTTTAAGACTATTTCACACTCTCTATAAAGAATAAATAACTTTGCACTAGGTACTGTACCTAACAATAGCTTAAAGCAATATCTGATTCCGGTAGTTTTCTAAAGCTCCTGCTGCTTCATGAAGTTAAGTGACCACAGGTGCTAGGCAAATCAAACCCATTGTAACCTAGTTCATTTATGTTTATTTCCTTGTTCTCAGACAATCTAAGATGCAACGAGCAGTGCCAGTCGGTGAATACCTTACTCGAGACTCTCTAGCAGTGGTTGTCCCGTCTTCTCGGCCACTTGCAAGACGTCAGGAGATTCTCGTCAGCCTAGCTCGGACTACTTCAAGCGGAGATTCAACTTACCTTTGAAACTATGCAGATCTGTTTGGTGGTGAGTAAACTGAACACCCAAGTCGCCTCAATGCCCGTGTCAGACTATAGTAACTGTTGTGTATTGACTTTCTCAAGTGTAGCAGCCAAATGTTTTAATTTTATATGGATCGTTTAAATAGTTTCTCAAATGAAAATCGTAAAAACTTTATAATTATAGCAAACATACTTTTTCTTGTAAAACAAATTTGAAATGAATTTTTATTTCGTCTGTATTTCCAATTAGCAATATTAAATTTGACAACGAAAATTCTTGGAAATGCTGAATTCTTGCTCACCACAAGCTTTTCTTCAATGTTTTCATGCACATTTTCAACAAGAACTTAAGAGGATGTTAGATTTATATTGTTTAATGTTCATTAATTGTTCAACTAGTAAATTTTGTTGTTCAATTCACAATGTTAATGGGTTTTTTTTATTTATTTATTTCATTAATTATTTAACGTCTATACTATTCTGTTAAAAAAAAACTGATTTTCAAAGAAGAACTAAATAATCTAATTACATAAATACAGACACAATACTATTGGTACTAAATCCTTCCAGCACAACTTAATTGGATGAGCGTAGCAAGCGAAGCGAAGATTCCATTTCCTACACCGGAGAAAAAAACCCAGAATGTTTTTCTTTTCTTTTTTCTTTGTATTTTTGTCCCTTTGTTAACACGATTCCGGCTAAACCGACATTCCAATTGCGATGAAATTTTCTGGAGGTCTTCAAAATCTCTGAACTTAGAACTGCCACGTTTTTGAGCGCAATCAAAAAATTATTTCTCATTAAAATGGCAATTTACGACTTATTTTTAAATTCTTCAATATCACCTACATGCTTTATCCGATAGTAATAATTTTTCACCGAACCTTAATTTTATGAATTAATATATTTATGTGAAATTTGAGCGTAAGCGAATAATCAATAATTATTTCTTATGAAAATCGCAATTTTACGCTTTTTCGTTTTTAAACTCCACGCTCAAACGCTCATCCAACAATGCGCCTGAAAAAGCGTTTGTGAAGCTTCCTAGTTTAAGATATGGCAACCTATTACCTTGAAACTTGATAATTCTTATGTTGATTGATGAATAAACTACAATTCTTTCTACTCTTCTTTGGTTGGTACCTTCCATTTTTGGGAAATCTTTCCAATTTGGATGAAGGGAAAATGTGCTCTTGTTTAATGATCAAATTATGATAAAGTTTAGTTAAGTTTAGTTTCTTTATTCACATTTGATCATACATTGTAGGTAAGATAGGGTTGTCAGTGAGAGAGTGTGAATAACTATAGCATCGTATTACGTTAGTAGGTATTCATAAATAATACAGTAATGTAGTAAGTAACTGAATACTAATCTAATCTAAACTAAGTATAATAATAATCGATAATATTAATATTTAATAACATTATAGGTCAATTTAATAAGTATTAATAATGCTACTGGCATTAATGTATATGTTTTATTAGTGATCAAGTGGGAGCTTAATTGATTTTCTAAGAAAAAAGTTGTTCTGATGTGTGATTTACTGAACGCTATGTTCCCGTTTGCTAAATGTAACTTAAGCTGTAGGAATGTCGTACTAATAAAATCTTTTCTTTGTTAGCAGCTGCCGCCCCCTGCGTTGTCACCACACACTCAGTCTTCCGTCCACTGCCACCTGCTACCCTAGAGCGCTCCGTATCGGCACCGCAATCTGAGGCACCGCAAGCAGCTCTAACGCCAGTTCCAATAACACTTGCTTCTGGTAAGTTTCATCAACTTTAAGCATATTGCATTGTTTCTACAGTAAATCCTCTTTAGTGCATATCTTTTCTAATTTGCAAATTTATTCTTCAAACCCTTCAGTAACTCACTTGGATACAAAGGGAGAGAGGAGCTTGAGCTTTTTAAGTTCAAACCAAATCTGCGATAACCTAACATTGAAATACAGAGAAGCAAATTTATGTTTTTACATCTTTTCTGAAGTGAAAATGGAAAGTCTCACTAGAATTAAATATACATATATACATATACATATAAAAATATATATACATACAAAGTAGCATAATGAAACAGTTTGAACATTACCTTTAGTCCCGACCCTGTAAATAAGTGCAAAACTAAAAATGAATAATTGCTAGAGTTCTTTCTTGAAGTAAGTGAAAACTCTTAATTAAATATTTGTGTTAGTATTTCTACTGCAATCCAGTGCCTCCGCTTCAGGCAAGCCATTGAAAGCAGCTCTGATTCAGTTAACTCATCAAGTCTTGAATCAATTTAGTTATCACATTGTGAAACGTTGATTATAATCTCCAAAGCTTAATTTTTATTACGGGTACCTAGCCTCATCTCTTTTACGGATAACATCATTGCCAGTTGGAGATGTAAAGCTGTATGTAATGCACTTGTCCACATAATAATGTACTAAGGAAGTTTTACTGTATCATGATAAGTTTTAATGGCTATATTTGAATAGTACTGGTTGTGTTGTGTGGCTCATAGTTTCTGTGGGATTATTCTTGCATGACCCATTCACGGTTTGGTTAGGTTATTTTTTAAAATCTAAAATGTCAGAACTTTAAAAGTAGTACCACCATACATGCAAGTTATGAATTTGTAGTCCTAGAAGCAATGAACCACACAATGAAATGAAAAATTCCCATTGAAAATTTGTATTGGTAACTTATCGAGTACATCAGGCAAAAAGTTTATTTATTTATTTAGCTTTGGTAATGAAGGTGAGGTTTTAAAGAAATCTTCCCGAGGGCAAAGATTTAAATGTGAGAATGTAAAATTTGGAGCTATCTTGTAGACTAAACACAAACAAGTTTTGATTAAATTTTTCTTGTTCGTAAAATTTCCAAACTCAAAATAAATATTTTAGTTCAAAAGTGATGTTTCAAGCTGTGCAGTCAATCCACCCATAGGCCTAAATAAAATATAATTATAGATCGTACCCATTGGAAGATGTCTACTAACCGCAAGTGAACTTGCTTCAAGCCTCTGTACTACAAGCCTCATCAGTTCTATCAATATGTTACTTGAAAACAAGTAAGCTTGTCACTAACGATTTAAAAACAATCTATCGACTACATTATTTACTTATTGGTATGTTCTATCATGGTGGTATTTGAAATGTCTTCCAAGATTTTAAATATATTTTGCCTTCATCAAGGCACTAAATGTAAAATGTTAAAGATAAATCCAACACAGCGACAGAACAGACGGATCAATAAAATAATGGCATCAATGGGTCGCGAGACACAAAAATTTTAATCTATCGATTCTTCACCAATCGCAATAGCCAAAACTATAGTTTTCTGAGAATTGGAATGATACGTTATATCTATTAGGGGTACGTGAATTTTGCATGTGCGACAAAATGCAAAATTCTCGTTATTCAGCTCTGCGAAATATCTGCAATATTGCGAACAATTGGCGATATAACCACGTTATTGCAAAATATCAGCAAATTTGGTGTAGGCGGTAGGCCTACGGTGAAATTCACTCGCTTTGTCGCCGCCTGCCCTACGTCAATTATGTAATGTCTGTGCTGTGGAGAACCAGAAGCCAACAGTTGCTTGCAAACAAATCATCTATAAACTAGCCAGTCTAAAAAGTGCCTGCATGACTTCCCCCCACCCCCTTCGACCAGCCAAGCTCCTCCTATGCCCAACCAATAACCCATTGGTAGTAGACCCTACCATTTAATTTATTTCAGAAATTCATGTTCTTAGGGTACCTAGTCTATAATACAAAATTGTAATAATTTTTTTCTGATAATTTTAATACTTTTTTTTCCGGGTCAATATTATTTTATAAAAATTTGGCAAATTTTGGATTTGACGTGTCTCATTAATTTTGAATAAAACAACTGTTTTTTTCTATACCTAGGCCTAGCTGGAAAGAGTTTTTTTTCCCGATTTTATTCATATGTGTTAACATTTTTGTGATTTAAAAATTGAGCATTTTAGCAATTTTTTAAACATTTGATTTCCTTTTCACCCTCTTGAATTTTGGATCATAAATAGAATTCATACTAGCCATGCAATTCACAAGATTTTAAAATCAAATTTTGAACAGCAAATTAAAAAAAAAATGGGCCAACTTTTCCCTTCAAAATTTTGTATTTTTGTACTTTGTGCACCCCTTAAAAGTTACCCTAAAAAACGGACAAGTATGACTCTTCAAAGTATTTCAGTGGATTAATCTTTGATAAATGATCGTTTTCTCCATCCAGAAAATCATTAAAGCTCATTAGCAATGTTCATTTTTGTGTATCTTAACTGCATATCTAGCACTAAAAAGGGGGACGGGACGGACATGATCACTAGTACTCAGACTGACAAACTCTTTGTTAACTAGTCAGTGGCATATACAGGAATTCATAGAGGGGGTGTTCAACCAATTAATTCATAGATGTACTGAAGGCAAAGTGGGGAGTAAGGCCCCCCTGGAAAAATTCTCCTTGGGGGTCATTTTGGTGAAAATCTGCGAGTTTTAAAGCATCACAATGACCAACTTTTTATCCACTAAAATCCTGTTTTTAATCCAAAAGTTTTCTCTTTCAAGGTCATTTTTTTGAATATCTGTGCATTTTAAAGCATCACAATGCAATTTGATCTCTCCCAATCATATGAAGTACTTCTATTATAATATGATATTGCGTCAAACTTTCTAAATTTCTTATCCATAGTAATCTATTCAACAAAATTTAATTCACATTCACATTTCTATAATTTCTTTATTTTCATTCACATACATCTTTTATTTTGCTATTACTTTCATCATCATTTTATTTTGTTATTTATACACTTAGAAAACAATCTAATCATCACACACTCCATTAACTCATTGGATGAGCGTAGCAAGCGAAGCGAAGACTTCAATTTCACTGACCCCTCAAAAAATTTAGCTCCAATGTTTTTTTGTTTGTTTGTTTTTTTTTTTGTCTGTTTGTTCGCACGATTCCAGGCAAACGGCATAAGTGATCTTGATGAAAATTGAAGGGGACCTTCGAAATCTCTGAACTTAGACGTGCCACGTTTTTGGGTACAACCGAAGAAATATTTCTCATGAATATGGCGCTTTTACGATTTTTTTCGATTTTTAGTGCGATATTTTTGTGACTTTGGGCCGATTCTGACCAAACCGGTGGGGCTACAACGTTCATATTTCACATGGACATTAAGGTTATGGTGATGTAGTACCTTTCGAAAGAAAAAGTTGAAAAAGTTAGCCAGAATCCATAGAATAAAGGTTTTGATATGAATTTTTTTGAGGTTTATAATAACAATTATAACAAGTTACATTTGAAACTCGACAACAATCACCTACAATGCATTCACAAAGCACTTGCAAAGGAAAAGTGGTCCCACGCAAACTAAAAACTTACAAAAACGCTCATCCATCAACGCGGCGGGACTTTAGCGTTTTCCTAGTAGAAAACAATCGTATCATCAAACACACCATTAACTCATCTCATCAACTTTCATTATCACAGGAGGCACAATATGACCTAACCGGTCTGACGGGCTAATTGTTTCTCTTGTCATCATCACAATAACAAACTTTACAATTATTTTCTATTGATCTGACGGTAATTTGCAAAAAGTATTGCCAAAAAAAGGTTATTTTATATTCTCTATTGAAACGTTTAAGTACACTTTCACACTTTTTTTGCAAAAGGGGGGGAGGGGGGGGATTGTCCCCCCTTGGATATACCACTGTGGCTAGCCAGGTCTGACACACCCATATCTTCCTCGTTCATCTGCTCTGCTATTATGTCTTATTATGTCCCATTGGAGAACATTTTAATTTATTTTATAAATTTATCTTTATATGAAACATATTATGAAATTGCAAATTTTGTCTGATAATTTTAAATCGCATCGGGGTGGTATATCAATGTCAAGGTCTGATTTACTTAAATATTTTCATTCACGTCATCAATTTGAAAGGTTTAATGCATGTACCTGTATGTCTAACACACACATAACAAAAACTTGTAAAAGTACAGCCAAACCTTACACACTCAAAAGAAATGAGATATAAAAAAGGGTCAAGCTCATCTACCCTTCCACATTTGCCCATTCTTAACCCTTTTAAACTACAGTATTAATCATACAAGTCGCGAAAGCGCGGCTTGGGAAGCCCCCTACGCGATTTGCGTGGAAAACCTGTACTCGGAATACTCGTATGAAACCTCGTTACGCGACAAAATCGCGATGGGGTCCGTGTACCGGCCGCGATTCGGTAGTTTGCGGGTAACATTGTCGTTTACCGGGGGCCCCTGGACAAATTTGTTTTTTACGGACATTTTGGGTTTTAGCCGCGGACGCTGTCCGCCGCCTTAGTACGGTGAAAAATGATTTCGAAATGGGAACATTTTTGCGTCTTTTTGTAAATGTGTGAGAATGTTTTCCTGGGACAATTGTTCGGGACTCTGATGTGAAAGACGCACTTCATACTCACTTGTATCCCAATGCTGCAACGATAAAATTCCTGCGCCACGTCATGACCATTACGTCCAATCCTCGGGAACGGCCCTGACCTTGACAGAATGTGATGCTCCAGATAAGACGGGGTTCGCCCGGGCCCAAAGGCAGGCAAGCCTATGAAACGATCCCATAACATCTGGTGTGCCCTCGCCCGTCGAAGGTCGTGAATCTCCTAGCCGTTGCCTGATTATTGAAAATTTCAAGGTTCGGTTGTATTACCATTTAGGTTTTACATTTCCTTCGGGGATGAGGAAAAATCCGCAAACCGAGACGTTTTTCAGTTTTTCTTTCATTCTGGGCTATTGGTAATTAAACAGATAAATTAGGCGAAAAGCATGCCAAGAATAATCAAAAGTTCAATTGCTGGACGTTTTCCTTGTTTCCGACACTTTTTCGGGACGTCGCGGATCCTACCCCCGCCCCGAATGCGGGGTAAAGGGAGGGTAGAAAAAAAATTTGTTATTACATTTTTAAACAATAAAAATAACCCCTCGTTAATACCCCGCGCGTTCCCCCCAATACGGTTCCCAAGACCCAGTGGACCCTTCCACAAAATGCCAACATTAAAAAACCCAGTTTTTTTTTGATTTTCCCCCAAATAACCAAAATTTTAAAATAAATAATTTTAAACCTAAATCCCCCCCCCCCCAAAAACCCCCCCCCCCCCCCCCCCCCCCCCCCCCCCCCCCCCCCCCCCCCCCCCCCCCCCCCCCCCCCCCCCCTCCAATCAAACTCTCGAAATTCGGATGCCTTGGACGCGCCCTTGACGTAATTGGAAAGAGCAAACCGAAAAAAGTACTAATCCCAAATCCCTTTGGCACCCCAAAATTTGGTGACGGAGTCCTGGGTCAAAACACGTCAATTTCCCAATGCAAAAAATTATGATCTTACGTTTTAAAGCCGTCCTGCATCCCTGTCGTGTTTGTTATGTCTAAAAAACTCGACTTCAACCCCCCTTCCCCTCTTACCTTCATATCCCCTCATCAGGGCCCCTTCCGACGGAATACTGGTATTAAACATAATTTCTGCAAAAGGCTTGATTGTGATCAATGTATTAAATTTCCATTTCCAAAATCCCCCTCCCTTTCCCCCCCACTGAACTGTGTAATTGCGGCGTCTAGTCAAACAGTCCTCGAAATCGATCCTTGCACGCACCCCCTGTGACTAATTTGAAAGAGCAAAACCAAAAAAAGTTCCAAATTTCACTAATTTTAAGGTTTTTGTATGGAAAAGTCGATTCATTTCCCCCCTCCACCAACCCACTTCATTCATAACCCTCATCTGGCCCATCACGACGGAAATACTGGTATTGAACTAATTTCGTCAAAGGCTTGAAAATATTGTCAATTTATTAAATCCCATTTCCAAAATCCCCCGCCCACCCCCCCAAACTGTTCATTGCGCCGTGAAGCCAAAACCAGTCCCTCAAATTCGGATGCCTTGGACGCGGCCTTGTGACGTAAAAACCGAAAAAAGTTAATACTTTCACCAAAATATTAAATGTTTATTGAAAACTCGACTTTCACCCCCCCTTTCCCCCACCCCCCTCACACAAAAATAGTCTGGGATTGCCCTCAACAGTGGTTCTGTCTTTGTTGCCCCTTTTTTCATAACCTGCCCCTTGTAGGGTTCATTGTTTTATAAATTAAATCTTTTCCCAAATTTAATTTTTATTTACATTATTTATGTTTTAACTACTCAAAATTGCCCTTTTAAAAACCCTTTGACCTGGTGAATGTCTAGCACGCAGACGCTTTTGTAGATCTTGTCAAATTCTAAGTACCTATGTGTGTCATTTTGGATTTTGAATGTCATTATCTTCCACATGAACCTTGTTCAGGTGAATATTGTGTTGAATTGATTTCTTGAATTGGATAGTAGGTCCCAACCCTTTCAGGGCCTCATTTTATGCAGAGCATTGCACATCTGTTTACAACACTTTAGATATAAATAGATTTTGCTACAAATAGCGTCTCAGTATTATCCGAACACAGTAAGCATGCAAAATGTAAAATGATAATAATTTATTTAACGTTTTTGAATTACAAATTAAATTTTTAAGTGCAATTTCGGCGCTCAGGACCTTTGAAAAGTGAGACGGAGTAAATTTTGTTATTAACATTGATGTTCATATTAATTAAATTAGCCCAACATGGAAGGACCTAAAAGTCGAAAAAGGGCCCTTTCGGGGCATCCAAAAAAATCATGTTGGATAAGAAAATGCTATTACATTCTTTAAAATTACACATGGATTGCTTGTCGGAAGAAAAAACACGGCCGAATGTAACAAAACACAAAGTGTTTGTTATGAAACTGTAGATAAATGTTTCCCGTGCGTGCAAAGTGATATTTTTCGTTTCAAAAAAAAAAGTCTCCTTTGAGTTACGACCGCCAAGGTGGCCTATTTATCCAGAAAAAGATGCCCACAAAACTGTAAAATAACAAAGGTAAAGGTAATTTTTTGCCCACAAGGGTGAAAACGAAGAGTTTAAACGTTCATTACCGGATTCCCTGAATCATTTTTTATTTTAATAGCACAACATTACAACTAAAATCTTGGTTATTACACCCCGCCCACCCCATTTAAATGTTGGTGCAAAATATTTTCAGAAAATAAATTTTATACGTGGCAATTTGTAATTTCCATATCGTGTCGAACTATGTTTCAATATAAAAAAAGTTTGGTACCAAATCATTCGTGACGAATCGATACATTTTTGTGAATCAATCTTGTGCTCGAGATAAAATATTTACCGTCGATTTCGGCGCATTAAAGTTGGACATTGTCTAAAATCGAACGTCCCTGACGTCATTCAACATTGACCTTTACGACGGGTTCGATTTTCGGTACACAAACTATTTTTTCTGATACATACATCCCTAACGAAGGTGTTTTAAAACACCCAAAAATTTTTTTTGGGACCTCTAAAATTCGACTTTTGAACATTTCAAAATAGCACTGAAAAAAAAAGAAAACTTTTGGAATTTTTTTCTCGGTTTTAACGAAATTTCCGGGACAATTTTTTTCAATCTCTTCTGCATCCTCTTTAAAGCTTTCAAAATCACCAAGAACAAAGCTCTAGAGTTTACCCAAAATTTTTAAAAAAATTTCGGTGTTGTGAAAGGGGCCGGCGTTTGAAAACGGGACGTTTTTTTAAACGGTTACGCTTATTCCCCATGCGTATTGCCCACCTCCAGAGGGTGACGGGTGACGCAAAATTAGAAAATTTTCCCCGGGCCCTTAAAGTGCAGAAAACCCGCCGCGCGCCGAAAAATTTTTGGGCATTTTCGAGAAAACGGGGGGAAGCGGGGTCCGCGCGACCGGGGGTATTTTTTATCGAAACCTCGATCCTTTCCGGTTTTAGGGCCACCCAAATTCCGTATCACACGCCCCCTCGTGGTGTGGAAAAAAACTCGTTTTATGGAAAACCCGTTCCCCCCCAAAGGGCGTATGTTAACAAGGTATAGTTATAGTGATTATTTTAAACGTAATAGTTCATCCAAGTTCTTTTTTTTTTTAATTGATTTAAACGTAATATCATGAAGATGAGCTTGGCCCTTTTGGATCTCATTTCTTTGAGTGTGTAAGGTTTTGGGTGTATTTTAAAGTTTTTGTTTTGTGTGTAATCTCATTACTTTTTCAAGTTGGATTGCAAAATTATTAATTGTTAAAATATAATAATTTTATCAAAGTTGATTTAATTTCTATGGTATAACCAATTAACAATAGGAATGTAAAATATCTAGTGGTCCAAAGACTTGCTTTTTGTAAACAATGTAGTCGATCATTGTCAAGTAACTATAGTTAGGCCTACTTGATTAATTCTTGTAGAAAGGCTTATATTGAAACCTTTATTTGGAAGCCTTCCAGCAAACTTTTTCAACTTTTTCTTTCATATGACCCTATAATGTCCATGTAAAATATGAACGTTGTAGCCCAACCTGTTTGGTCAGAATCGCGGGCCAATTGAAACTGACAAAGTAGACCGTAGAAGTAGCAGTAGCAGCAGCTTACATTCTTAAAATGATTTTGAACATGTTTTAAGCCATTTTTCACCAAGTAGGAATGCTCGTATCCCAACCAAATTTGGCATGTGTTGTCAGGTAGGCCTAACTGAATCCCCTCGATTTTGATAGTTTTCAAGTTCACATTTCATGACGGCTGGGTGACACCTCGAAATCACCCCAACTCTGCTTGCTGTATAAGGTGCCCGAGTGTGTAGCGCACCGCGGCTTGGCTGCGGCGCCTTAACGGGCACCTAGATATTAGTCGCACATTCTTTCACCGTGATTTTCCCACAAGGGGGCGAACATAAAACTAAGTTTGAAGATTCATGGAACTAGAGTTTGGCACATAAAGAAGGACCATAAAAGTTGGTCCACCTTTTCTTAGGCTAATTTTTCAAAATTTTCTGCAAATTTTGGATTTAACATAGCTGATTAATTTGGAATAAAACCATAATTTTCTATGCTTGACTAGACAGATATTGTTTTCTGTTTTTATTTAGAGTACTAATACTAAATTTTTGTGGTCCAAAATTGAGAATGAGAGAAGCTTATTTTAAAATTACATAGATTTTTTAAATTTCTCCGTTTTGTTTTATTTTTTCTTACCCTTTTCGATTATATGTATCATAAACAGAATTCATAATAGATATGCAATTTACATGATACCGGTATTAATTGTAATTTTGAACAATTTTGAAGATGTTTTATTTTTTGCACCCCTGAAAAGCCAGAGACAGTATGACTTGTCGTAGTATTGTCCTTCCCGTCACTTGCGGTTTTCCCTGCAGCTTTCTGCTTCCACTTCCTTCATCAACAGTCTTCAATCTATCCTTTCACTCCTTTTGACTTAAGGTATCCCCACTGCCTAATACAAGAGTTTAAGGTGGCGTCACAGGCAGCCAAGGTGGCCATCGTTGGGCAAAATAATACATCATTGCAACAAGTCTTGCTAAGGCTATTCAACGCGTCTTTGTATTTTCCCAAATATGCTTTCAAGTCAAAACAAAGTGAAAAGCTTTGAAAGCTGGCTCTTTTATAAAATCAACACTATTTTTTTAAATTTTTCTGATCGGGCACACGGCTAATATCACCACTTCAAAATAATTTCAAACTTCTATTCGCCCAAGCACACCATTCAACGTAGGTAATTGTGTTTTTGTCAACTGGTCACTGGTCAAATCAACTAGTTTTCTAGCGGCTGACTGAGAGAAAAAGATTTTTTAAACAATTATTGTCTTTCCTGCAAATGTTTTTGTTTGGTGGTATTTTGTACCGATTTGTACCGCCAAACCAAAAAAATTCGCAGGAAAGACAATTAAAACAATCATTTTCATCTCAAGTAAGCCTCTAGAAAACTAGTTGAAAATTTATGTCACAAAAACACAACTACCTACGTTGAATGGTGTGCTTGGGCAAATTAAAGTTGAAAATTATTTTGAAGTGGCAATATTTGCTATGTGCCCGATCAGAAAAAAAAAAAAAAAAGATTTGATTTTCTAATAGAGGCAGGTTTCAAAGCCATTCACTATAATATAGTCAAAATATTATTTTGACTTGGTAGAATATTTGGGAAAATATAAAAACACAGTCAAATAGCCTTAATATTCGACAGTGCAAATGAATCAAATATGGATTAAAAAAATTAGTACATAGTGTTAGCAAGGAAATGGTTGAGAATGAGGCTTAGATTTTATTTACAAAAACAAGGATAAGCTGGGAGTGCTGGGACCCTGTAAACTGTAAAGCTAATTTTGGACTATGCCAGGCGGCCACTTTCGACGCTTGAGTTGTAGGCCCACTATTTCAAAATTAATAAAAAATATTTCAAGTAAATTGGAAGAACCTCGGCTAGTCAATATATTGACTTCTTTTGTGGGATACAAACTTTTAAATCAGTGATGGCGATGAAAAATATATGATTTCATTCTTGCACCTTCCTAACAAGCACCCAAAGATTGTCAATTCTGCACCACCACAGCTTCTCTGAGACTCTAGTGTTTCCACCATGAGCTCAAAATGATGCAGACTCCTGCTCTCATACCTTGCTTGCACCCTTTATACTCAGTCTTTCCCTTCCTCTTGGCTAGCGCTAGCTGTAAAAAATATGAGACGTTAAGCCTAAATTTATTCACTAGCCTTTCCCGGATACACTGCTCCTGACACTCGTCCATACCTAGACAGTAGAGTTGGAATGCAAATCTCTTAACGTTTCATGTTAAAGGGGCTAAAAACCCCAAAAATTATTTTTTACCACGTGATCTATAGCACAACACTACACTAAAATGACCGTTTAAAAAATCATATCTTGTAACTGTGATTTAACACGAATTTTTGAATTTTTTTTGATCCAGAAATTAGCGAAAATTGGTGTTTTGGGAAATTACTTAGATCGGCTTTAACCTGCTTCTTTTTTGGTCAACATAGATACTAGAGCATTGTACCAATCTAAAATGCCACTTTATAACATCGTGTCTTGAAACTGTGCCCAAATATACCCTCAAACACGCTAAAATATGCATTCCAAAATCACACCCCAACTTGCGTATCAGCATATTTTGACCAAACTACTTGCCCAAATCACAAAACAAAATATAGAGAATTTAAAGAAAAGGCTGTAGAGTACGTCAATAAAGGCCAAAAATTTTTTTGGATCAAAATCCTCCAAGGTCACGGCGCATAAAGATCGTCCCCATGTTATTTCTTATGGGAGATTTTTGCCGATGGGACCTAGCTCGAAAAATGTCATGATTGACAATTTTTGGGAGGTCATGGAGGCCCCAAAATTTTTTCTGTTAATTGCTTAATTCATTATTAGTTAGCCTGAATGAAATATATTTTTTGAGTTTAGCGGTGAAATACCCCTTTAGGCCTAAGCTAATTGAGTAATTGTATAGTAATCAAATAAGTTAACTATTGCTAAAATTGTTCATTCAAGCAAAATATTGACATTTGCACAAAATTACTGTTTGTTTAAATTTGAATTTGAGGCTAAATTTACTAAATTTTTATGTTTTACATTTTGTGGTCGTGACCAAGGTAAAATCCTGAATTTATTTTGATGTGACTCCCACCCACCAAAACTTATAGCTGTGCATAATTTTGCTACGTATTTTATTTAAAATGGAAATTTCCATTTCAAATATTAATTCCTAAAATTCCAGCACACAAAATTGATAATTTTTTTAGCACAAAATTATAACAAAAATGCAAAAGTGAATATCAAACCATGGAGTTGGATGATAAGGAGGTCTAGCTCAAATGGAACAGCACGTCCACAATCGTGTTTGTTTCTTTGAGCCTATTCGCCATTTTGATTGTTATAACCACTACTAGCAGGTTAAACTTTGCTACCATGAACTGTGGTAGGCCCTAGGTTACCTTGGTTACCAAAGTAAACAATCAAAATGTCTGTCAATTTGAAGTGCTAACTTGTACACCGCCGACCACACACATGCGCCTCCAGTACGCCAGTACTATTTATAACTCCATGATCAAACTATTGACTCGTCGTACCCTGTAGGGTTCACTTAGTTTCTGCTGTATCAACCAGACTTTATGCCTTAAATCTCAAGGTTCATGTCACTGTGGCATGTTATTAACCTGTAAGTGCCAGGCTTATTAGTTATTAGCCATCTAGTGCCAGGCTAAAAATATAAGTGTAGTCTTTATTGAAAAGTGACTTTAAAGCCAAAGTTATGATCCGATCATAAAGTTTCATACAATAAAATCTTTGATATGAACTGTAAAATGCAATTACGTAAGCAAAACATATTTTGGAAAAAATTGATTTTGAATATTTTGAATTAAAACTGTTTGTGATTTTTTTCAATTATTTTTCAATTTCACCAGCAATTTGTCATGAAATTTACCTAGCTTGGCCACCAATTTTATACCTTATAAACAATGAATTTTGCTCATTTTAAAATATTGCTATGAAGTATAATTTATATTTCTTTATTAATTAAAGATAATTATTTATAGATACACAAATTGTTCCTTTAATTTTTTCTTTCAATAGTAATTTCCTCACAGATTGATAGAAGCCTCCTCCAATGTGGTCCTTCTCACGAGCCCACTTCCTACATGTATTTGAAATCTTGTTTCTCACTTGGAAGCAGGGCTCGAATTTAATACTCGCCCGGTCGCCCGAAGAGAGTGTATTGTTGCGCGGGCGAGTAATTTTTCGAAATCACTCGCCCACCGGGCGAGTGATTTTTTTGGCCGTAAGATAAATTGCGTACATTACGTTTCAAACTACGCGGTCAACAAATATGTGGCGGTATTTACAAGAAGTTGATAACCCAAACAAGAAACAGAAACCTAATCCTACTACTGCAGACAATGCAAAATATGAGAAGAATCGTGTGCGCCTTTTTTCAAGAACGCTGGCTAACAGAACACACGTGGCTATGTTTTGACCAACAACTCAATTCGATGTTTTGTTCTGTTTGTGAGAAATCTAACGTAGCGTAGGAGATAAACTCGGTACATTTGTAAAGGGTAGCCAAATATTTCGTAATTAATTATTATTACGAAATTACGTATTTAGGTTAGAGTAGTACTAGTAGTGGTTTGGAGTAGGAATACGGACTAGTGTTTTTAATTTAGGACTAGTAAATTTAAAAGAACACTCGCCTGGAGGGCGAGTGCTAAATATTTTAAATTTCGAGCCCTGCTTGGAAGACTGTTGGATGAGCTGGGGCAAACTTTTTACAATGTACCATTCAAAAATCACTTGATAACAAAACGGAGCAAATTTATCATACATTCTAAATCACTTTGACTTCTCATTTAACCCCAAAAAATGAAACTTTTAGGAGATTGATTAGGCAGGATATGCTCAAGGCCTTATCAGTCACTATCGGATAGTTTTTCCACATTTCACAAAGTCTCCCAAGTTTGGGATATAGCTACAAATTGACAAATTGTCTCTTGTGGCATTTACAGTTGGGACTGATACTAAAAATATAAACAACAATAAAAAATTGCTTGATCGCACAATTGACAATATTTCTCATAAATGCTGAAACACTCGGATATAATTTTTACCCAAAAATGTAAAACTTTTATATATGCAAGATTATTATTTTATTTGAAATACCGATTTTTGGACTGTACGTCATGTTCTTTTATCACAAAAAAGTAAATGAAATTTATGTAATTATATTGAGGGTACTTACAGCACCTTTCCAACAGCAACAATGAAATTATGTTTTCCAACTTTGGGAGAAACTACAAATTCTCTTGTGGCAGTTTTATTTTTTAAAAAATAAGCAATACAAGAATGCGCAAGAATGTTCCCTGATGAGCTAAGTGCATATCCTTTTTAGATGATCTCATAAAGTTTCAAATTTAAATGTGAAAATAAGTGGTCAAAGTGATCCATAAAAAATCCTTGGATTCCGAATTAAGAGTCTTAAAGACATCCATGTATTCTCATACTCGCAAGTACTCGCATAAATTTGTACAACACTGGAGAAAATTTGAAATTACATATGCAAAATAAAAAATGGACAAAACAAATGATATTTGTATACAGAACAACATACAAAAAACAGAATTGCTCCATGTAATAAACACTACTATACACCATGCTTAAGCATAAAGTCGACGCATCTGGAGCACGCAATGGGAGCTTCTGATGCGTCAACTTTATGCATAACCATGGTGTATAGTAGTGTTTATTACATAAAGCAATTCTGTTTTTTGTGTGTTGTTCTGTATGTGAGTGTATAGTGTATTTTAGAATTCGCATATTATGTAATTTCATATTTTCTCCAGAGCGTTGTACAAATTAATGTGAGTAATTAAGAGTGTGAGAATACATGAATGTCTCATAACTCTTCACCACTTGAATGTATCTCCCATGTCAGCATTTCTTTTCACGGTTACCCGTTCACTCTTGTCTTCACTGATTCTCATACGCATACCAAACGTTTTGGTTATAAAAGTGAATCCAAAAAATAGGACGAACCTTGATACTATTTCTGAGTTTTGAACCAAACTCAAACTAGTGAACCAAAAATGTACCAAACTTCGAGCTTGAACGGAACTCAAATTCATTCGAAAAGTGAAAAAAGTGCCCCTTGGCCCATAACTCAGTGTAAATGGAGAACTGTTACTACTTTATAAAGATTGAATTGTAAATTAAAATGCCATATTAACATATGCTAATCCATTTCGGTGTTGGAATTGATTTTAACGTACATAGTTTCAAGTTAAAAGTTCTGGTAAGTTAAAAAATTTAATGAACCACGTTCGAACATTAAATTCTGAACATGAACTGAACCAAACTTTGAACCGAAAGCAAACGTTCGTCCATCCCTAGCAAAATTCAATAGGGAGGTCAAGTGAGTTTTGTTTGTTATTCATACTCGGATATGAACCAATTATTAATAATTAAAAGCATATTTTATATATAAATAAGAGCTGAAAGTTTTTAACATAGTACCTAATTTGGGCAAGAAAACGGTGTGTGAAGTCAACTGTTAATCACAAACAAACAAATTCTGTACCGGTACTAAGAAAAGATAAATCCAATTTATTTAGCTGCTGGCCAACTACTCTTGGGTGACCACATGGATCCAATTAATTTAAATTAATAAAATATATTTAAAATATTACCAAATTACAGTTGCTGGTTACAATTTGTTTTTTTCAAATTATTCCACTGTTAATGTCAGATAAATGTTACTACTTGTCAGTAGATGCAAAATAAAATAAAATGTTTACAACTGATTTTATAACTAACATTGTAGGTGAATGGCAACAACCAATGCTGTTTTTAAATATTTGGTAAAATTTTATTATAAAATAATGTTATGATGTCACTCTAGTGGTTTCTTTGCTGTAAATTAAAGTCCCTTGCTGAAAATTTGTTGTGACTTGAGTATGTTGGCTTCAAAAGAACACATAACATATATATAAAAATACAATGTATTTGTTTTAGTTATGTATGCATTTATTTATTTGTTCAATCTGCATACCAAATCCAAATGAGATTTCTCTAGTGAACATAATTTTGAGCAGCTCTTTTTACTTTCATCGACCAAACAAAGTATAGCTAGCCTACTTTTAAAAAAGAAACTGTTGATAATAATATCGCAGGCTACACTATTAAGCGGAAGGACTACCCGTTAATACAAAGTAAGGTTTTTTACTTGTGTCTCAAGAACGTCGCACAACTTGGGAAAGTCGTAGATAAATAATAGTCTTATGTAGTGTCCTAAGAACATAACCTGGATTAAAAAATAATAAATATTCAAGATATTATAAGGATTTTATTTTGGTTATCAAGTCTTTTGTTGTATTAATTCTAGGCCGCTTCGCGAACGCTTTTTCCAGTCGCGTTGATGGATGAGCTGTTTTGGAATATTTCTGTCCAATAATAACGATTTTAGGTGGAATCTCATGACTTTTTCTATTGTTACTTGATATAACTTGTAAATTATACACAGGGCTCGAATTTTAAAATAATTATCAGGGCGAGTGCTCTTGTAAATTTACTAGGCCAAAATCAAAAACACTAGTCCGTATTCCAACTCCAAACCACTACTAGTACTACTATAACACTTAAGAGTACGCAATAGCTAGGTGACGCGGCAATCTCAGAGGGAACTGCGGAAAGGACGGGCTATCGGAGCCTCGGCCAGAAACAAACGAAGAGGGACATGTTTAGACAGAGATAACGAGACAACTGGTTCTTAGCTCCACCCCGCGCTATAAGATAACGATATCTCCCGACTCAACGCACGGCCAAGTTCTAGTTATCGTTTTGCGACTGCAAAAATAAATACCAATATGATATGATATGAATAACATAGGACCATGCACATCGTGACTTTCAAATGAACAATGGTTAGTTCATTATTTTGTATTATTGGTTGACGTTTCCGCGATTGTTTCTTTTGTCTCTACAATAAGTTACCTAAGTTCATTGTAGTTGATTAGTGAAAAAATAGTAATAATTACTATGTAAGTGTTGTGTGTAATTGTCATTGATGTCTTCACGCTTCGATTTGTTTCAATAATAGTAGTTTTTATTTTTATTCTGTAGCTAAAGCATGGGGACAACACAAACAAACAAACATCAGACATTATTACCGGGTTTTGTCAACAGTTTTTAATGCAGCGTAGTTAATTATACATTAGGCAATACGATTTGACTCAAAGTGCTCATTGGCATTAGAACATAGAATTTTACTTTAAAAGTAGTTCTTATTATCAATCTCGCAAATCAACAATGAACACATTTGAGACACACTAATGTCTTTAGTATACGAAAAAGTCAGACGAGTTAATTTTAAATCACCACCTCCGTAATTTTTATTCATCAAATGAAATTGTGTCACTTCTATGAAGATACACATATTTGAGTTTGTTTTGCAGCGCTTTTATGGAGAAATACTCCGTGAAATCAATATTCTCGGAAACCTACATTGTTTATAAATGAGTTTACCTCTGTAAAAAAAAAAAAAAAAAAACTCTTCACATTTTGGCCTATCAGCACACCTAAAAAGCAATGGATTAGTTTTGCCATTTCACAACTAAATGTTCGATGTTAAAACTTGGAAGGCGATTAAGGGGACTTGCCTTTTCGAGAAATGTGCAACTTCCCTATAATTTTAGTGAGAATATGTGCGTTTTAGACATAATGAAAACAAAACCTTAATTTTATTTTCTTTCAAGAAAATCAATTTAAACAAAATTTTGGTAGGCAAATAATAATATATATCTTTTCATCATATTGTTGTCTTTAAGAAACGGGTTTAAAATAGTGATAAAAACATATCGTTGACACTGCAGACATAGAGACACTGCAGCCCAGCGGTAGTTTACTTAGGCCCAACATAAATTAGTCTTTGAATTCGGAACTGAATAATATATTAATTTCAGTCGATTTCACATTATTTTGTAGATACACTGAAAGATGATTTGATACTTTATTAAAAAAATATAAACTAATAGTATAGATATCGTTTATAATTCACCAATATAGACGTGTTATTTCACGTCTGTTAAAACTACCGTTTTATGGCAAAGGTATGTTCTCCGACTGCCAACAGAGGTACCTCATAGGTAATGATTCGAAAGGTCTCTGGTTCGATACCCACCACTGGCAATCCTGACTAGAAATGTTCTTCAGACAACAATACGAATGAATACATGGCCCTCAGAGATTCTCTCGCAAATACTCGTAAATTTTACCTGAGTGCATCCTAAAGAAACTAAAATTCATAATACGTTATACCTATGACTACAACTTGCACGCATTTTGTCAATAGCATTAAACTTGCTTTTTTTTCTGCCAGAAGTAGGAAGCGGCGATGGATAATGATGATGATCATGATGACCATAAACAATAATAATTAATTTCTGAATAATTCAGAAGGACCAGAAAGACAGCTAACAATGTCCATAACTCATTTTTTAATTCAGTATATGTACGGGAATCGAGTCGAGAAAAGTTAATTACAATGATTTTTTCGGGTTTTCTTTCATAATGGAAAGATCAAAGTAATCCTGTCAAATAAGAATTTTTGGAGGAAAAAATTGCGATGTCGCTGAATTTTTGCAAAGATCTTCTTTAAAGGATACTTATCAACATACTAAAACTCCCCTACAATCAGACTGGAGCTTCGGCCGCCATATTGGAAAATGGCGGCCAAAAAGTGTTTGTTATCGAATATTTCCAAATTTGTTTGAGATAGACAAAATATTTCGATGACAAAAATATTCCCCATTTAATTCCCTACAAAACAGGTGTCTTCTATAGTTTTGGTAGGGGCAAAGGTTACGTCACAAAATCGTGGTTTATATGTTGCTCATTGGAATACCAGCTTATTTCCAAATCTTTACACCCAGCTGCAAACAATGCCCGGTAAATCCGTAATAAATCGATTTAAATACAAAAGGACTTTTGTGCGGGGTTGATGAAAGCTTCCATTAGTATTTTAAAAAATCCGGTCTGCGAAATCGAATTTTGCATTTACCCGGAATTTGGGTTTTACCATTGTTGGCATTTCCTCAAAAATGCCCTTTTTGACTGTCCATTATTAAGCACTAAATAGCATTGGGGGAAACATTCTTTCTACGCACATTGAAATTACTTGAATAATGATCCGATTACAACCAAAGTTTAAATCCAATATGACTGCTAATTCCTAATATTCACAATATGAATACTTTTTTCGTGCTGTTTTTACACTATTTTTGTTACACAATTCACTTTGATGTTGTGGATATTAGGAATTAGCAGCCATATTGGATTTAAACTTTGGTTGTAATCGGATCATTATTTGAGTCATTTCAATGTGCGTAGGAAGAATTTTTCCTCCAATGCTTTTTAGTGCTTAATAATGGACGGTCAAAAATGGCATTTCCTCAGAAATGCCAACAATGGAAAAACCCAAATTTCGGGTAAATGCAAAATTCGATTTCGCACACCTGATTTTTTTAAATACTAATGAAAGCTTTCACGAACCCCGTACAAAAGTCCTTTTGTATTTAAATCGATTTATTACGGATTTACCGGGCATTGTTTGATGCTGGGAGTTAAAATTTGGAAATAAGCTGGTACTCCAATGAGCAACACATAAACCACGATTTTGTGACGTAACCTTTGCCCCTACCAAAACTATAGAAGACACCGGTTTTGTAGGGAATTAAATAGGGAATATTTTTGCCATTGAGATATTTTGTCTATCTCAAACCAATTTGGAGATATTCGATAACAAACACCTTTGGGCCGCCATTTTCCAATATGGCGGCCGAAGCTCCAGTCCGATTGTAGGGGAGTTTTAGTATGTTGATAAGTATTATATAAGGAAGGTCTCTGCAAAAATTCAGCGACATCGCAATTTTTTCCTCCAAACGTGAATATACGATCTTATTTGACAGGATTAAAAGCCCATTAATCCATTATCGCTCATAGTAGCGATATGTCCACAACAATACACTTGTCGAACTAACCCGTCATAGGACCGTTAAAAAAAACTTACTTTTATCGATCAAAATAGATTACAAAGTTTGTTACTATTTTTTCGATTTAGTTTGATTGGCTAGGATCTGATCTCGATTGAATATTATAATCTTTTGAGATGCCTAGTAATGCAACAAAACATCACTAGCTCTAGCTCATGTATTACTTAATATACTTTGATCTCTCGCAGTAACTGAAAAGTGAAATCATTTTAAGCCTCCTAGTTCGCGCACTTGTAATTTTTGCCGAGTTGGACAATACAAGTGCAAGTGTGCGTAAGAGACATTTTCATTAGCACTAAACAAATTGGAAGATCTACGTTAGAAATGTCCATGATTAGTAGGCCTATCAACAGACGGAGAAGACAATTGTCTACTAGAGAGCAAACTATCTTGCAGCAAGTGGCTTAACACAGCCCTTGTTTTTGGGGGGAAGCCGGGGGACGAACATTTTTGTAACCTCAAAAGATCAATTCAGCACGACTAGTGAAAGGGGTTCGTGGATATAGTCAGTGGTTTCATCCAAAAATAATATAAGGGTTACGCTCTTTCCAGTGTAAAGTACAAGATCGCAGTGGTGAATACAGGGATGGGTGGGGCAATCGCCCCCCCCATGATTCTTTAAAAATAAAAAACCGTGGGCGAAACTGTCTGCTAGTCGTCAGAATCCTTAGCCGTGATCACATCGTGACCTAGCTTGACCTACATAGATTTTGTTTTGTCGGGGTTGTCTATCTACGTTGCTAAGAGTCTACGTAACGTAATAATGAGTGATGAAGGAGAAGATGAAATGGCTCAAGATGAACAAATGAAGACTGCTGATCGCGTGGAAAAAGAAAGGTTCCTCTGCCTTACAAATCAGCAAGGGATTGCGAAGGAGCTAGGCCTAGGCCTACGACCATAGATACTAGGGCCTAGTATAACCCCCACCCCCCCCCCCCCCCCCCACGACGTAAACATTGAAGACCAGGAATCAGACTGGTGAACTGTGGTTGACATGTGAGCTTGTGCTTGGCCCTACCCTGTAAAAAACCATAGGCCTAGGCCCCAACATTGTTCAAAATGTTTTGTTGTAAGTGTTTCATGTACATTTTAATTTTCTTTGATTTTTTTCTTTTTTCTTGAAATGATTCTGAAAAATTGGGGGTCGTGTTATATTCGAGGTCGTGCTTTATTCGGAACAATACGGTATTTTATTGTGCACGCACCAAATGCACTCTAAAAACCTGATTCTCAAAATTTTCGCCTGCGGCGCTATTTATTTAAAACTCCCAATAAAAATCAACTTTCCTTTATGTTGTCAGAAATAATCAGTTCGCCTCTGAAATGTGTCTGCATCAGTGTACTTCGATTTATTAAGTTGTCCTCCTATGTGAATCGTTTTTTAACTTAATAGGATAGACGTTTAATAAATGAATAAAATGATGAATTGAAAATAAGATCAAACGTCTATAATAATGTTGCAATCTAGGCCAATGCTGTAAATTGTAAGCTCGACATGACGACAAAACAAATTGGTGCACACAAACTACATTGTTTCCGTATTACATTCCGCCCACCACTTTTTTCTAAAACGCACCAAATGCACTCTAAAAACCTGATTTTCAAAATTTTCGCCTGTGGCGCAATTAATGGGGGGCTCCGCCCCCCATACCCCCCGTGCGTCCGCGCTTAGTCCCTTTCCCACGACTGTACATGCACACGCAAATCGACGCCTCCATGATTATGTCCTAGATCCGCCACTGCAAGATCGTGCAGAATGGAGGGGGGTGTCTGGGGGGGGATGGAACCTTAGCAAATGACCCGAATTTTTTTTTATATTATTTGTATGACAGGAGTATTTAAACGAGTCTTTTTTACACTAATCTTAAATTAAAAAAGTGACTACACCGCGGGGATCGAACCCCGGACCATAACTAACCGGGCCATTGGGCTCTAACCAACATTAAATAGTTTTATTAAATTAAATATTAATATTAATATTACATATAAATATTATTATTATAAAATATTAATAAATAATAATAAAATTAAATAATAATTAGCATAATATAGAATAATAATGATAATAATATAGCTTATAGGGGTAAAGCACTCGACCTGCAGTCGGAAGAACGGGGTTCGATACCCCGCTTGGATGGATTTTTTAATTTCTAGATCGATTTCCATAAAATAAATACCTCATTATGAAAAAAATTGTGCGGTTGTGCCCCCTGGCCCCTAAACCAAATTTAAAGGGACTTTTGGCGGTTGCCCCTCTCTCCTCCCACCCCCCCCATGTTTACGCCACTGCTCGCAACAGACGAAAAAACACAACAAAAATCGAAAAAATGCCTTGTTTTTTCAAGAAAAATATTTATGTGATAGCTCTAAAAGACATAGTAGCTGATAGAAGATTAATTCATAAAAATGGGAGTGGTCGTTTGTTCATTTAGAGTTAAATGTCATAAAACATTCAATAAAACTATTATGCAATCTTTTTGTTATTACAGAGAAAACATGACAGGTCCACGATTTGTATATTCCATGGTTCCTTGGAATTTATTAACATGAGTAGACGGCAGGGAGCAATAAAACTCTTATGAGCAACACAGCTTATGTAGACATTTGTCTACAAGTGTGCACGGGGTAGTGACTCAAGTCAATTATTTGTATAGCCTACGAATATTTGATTTTTATAAAAAGTGGTATTATACTGTCCTTGATTTTCGGGAAGTCTAGATACTCTAAAATAAGTATGCATGCGCTGACACTGCATATGGGCAATATGTTCTTCTCATAAAAGAATGGAATGACAAACAATATAATGTCTCAATTCGTTATTAAATCGGGAAACTCTTTCGTCGTTATAACTGATTTTAAGGAAATCAACCCAGAAATTAAAAATATCCATCTCAGCGGGGTATCGAACCCCGGTCTATTCAGATCAATACAATGCACCAACAATCCAGATGTTATGAAGTAAGTCGTGTCGGTAGCTTAGCGGTATAGCACCCGATCGGCAATCGGGAGACTGGGGTTCGATACCCCGCTGAGATAGATTTTGTCATTTCTGGGCTGATTACCATAAAATATATAATTATTATCTTACCGGTGTCGCTTTTACTTCGCTTTGGCTAATTCACTTAATATCTCGGTGACTTTCCTTTTTTCCTCACTTTTCTTTCCATCTTCATTGCGGACACCAACTTTACATCTTCGCTGTATCACTTCACTTAGACAACATGTTTAGTTTGAGTTAGCTCTTGTAGGGTTATCGACATTAAAGGTTGGACTTACCCGAACTTCCACCAAATCTAAAGATTCCACATGCCCCAGAGGAAACTGATAAAGTTTTATCACATTGCACAGCATTTGTTCTCCACGGGCTTCATAAAATAGTGTGTCTATGCCAGACTATCGCAGGGCCACTGATAATTTTGTCGATATATATACTAGTGGTTTTCTCCTATCTAGAATAATCTTACCGTGTATAATCACATAAATAACTTTCAAGGAACGCAATGAAGAAATATGTGGTCGATTATATTCAATAGGAATTGAGGTTTTTACAGACATAAAATAATAAGTAGGCTACGCATGGAGATTCTGAGTTCAGAGATTTAGATGTGTGAATCACTATTACAACAAGTAACTATTTTGAGTACGGGATTTAGTCAGGTAACAATGAACGGCTGCAAACACATCTCCACGTATATAAACATGCAATATTTACAAAGATCTCTATCCATAGGAAGTGATCTAATCAACATATAAATTGTAATGGCGCACCGACAGAGCATAGCAAAACATCAGATAAGCCTGGATATTCAGTTCCACCAATCATATTACTTGCCCCTTCTTGATAACACCTAGGGCACCGATATGAGAGCTACGGGCGTGGCGAACCCCCTGCTCGTAGAGGGCGCCACTTTACGCAAAAACACATCCAACAGTTCAGTGAAAATTTGCTTTATTTAGCCTATGGTTTTCAGGGTACGCGGGTAAGAAATACAAATATTTTGACTTTAGTACATAGATACATCTATGAACTTCAATGTAAAACAGGTCTCATGTTATTGCATTATTTAAATAAATCATTGCGTCTCTGTTTTGATGGTTTGGCAAGGGGGACTTTGGCTTAAAGATACTAAAAAACTGACCGCGAAATATGGGCAGGTGATTGTTTAGGTGTCTAGTATATTTCTTCCTCTCGTAAAAAAATCAACCCGATGACAATCTGTTCATTATTCACTGTACTACTAGCTCCAGAAAATCGATTGACATAGGAGAATTTCGAGATTTCGATACTTTGCAAACCTAATTAGTGCTAAATATTAAACACAACTTTAGAATGTTTTTGTAAAACGTGTGTAGTTGAAGTCTTGATCTAATGATAGGAAAAAACCCGATTCCGTTTGATCCAATACTTTCCAACATTTTCGCTCCAGAATATGTACGTTTTCGACTCTCAAGCTATTGCAGACTCTTAAGTAAATACGGAATTTCATTTTACAACTTACCAACATAAATACTGCTGACGCAAAGACAGGTGTTAGGCTGCCTTAGAAATCCACATGTGCCTTGTCGGAACTGTTTAAAGTGGCGTCACTGCTTTCTGGCGCGCCTCGTGGTCTTAAACGGTTGGTGTCGGGTCTCCTTGGTCGTTGTGTAGCACCCAGCCACAGTTCAATCGCCTTTGCAGGGTTGAATTCGCCAATATCTGTTCTGAGAAGTTTTATTCTCAGAATGTCACAAACTGTGGTTGTTGTGAGGGAACTACGCCAGTCAGTTTTAATCCGTTTCACGTGAGAAAACCCACGCTCACATTCAACTGACGTTGATGGAAGGGTTAATAACAGTCTAACAAGTCCTTGTAAGTTTGTTAAACCCATGGTTTTACATAACTTATCTATGTTTGTTGACTCGCGCAGATTGTCATCGATAGTTTTCACTTTATTTTTTAGCATTGTCCATTCAATCGGCAAGTTTGGAAGTAAGCAACCTTGGAGTGTAAGCGTGTTCTCAAAATATTCCGACAAAGATTGTATTTGTTTATCGCCGTACATCTCCAGCTGAGCTGGTCATTCCCCTAAATTTAATATTTCCAAAGCTTTAGTAATTTCGCCTACTTTGCAGTTGGTTAGAAACCGCACTTTTATGTTTTTATTACACTTCTTTGCGATTAGCTCCTTGTATATTACGCTGCTCTCTTGGCTACCATGGGCAGTTAATTTACTCTTTAAGCGACTTGGAGACTCTTGCTCAGTGAAGTTTTATTGTTTTGAAGCCCAGCCAGGCTCCAAACATGTCATCGCACTTTTAGGC